>PVHY01001210.1:0-160000 GCA_004024945.1 Uropsilus gracilis
GAATAAACCTAACAAAACACGTAAAAGAACTATACAAAGAAAACTTTAAAATGCTACTAAAAGAGATAGAAGAAGACACAAGGAAATGGAAAGACATTCCTTGCTCATGGATGGGAAGAATTAACATCATCAAAATGGCCATCCTACCAAAAGCAATCTACAGATTCAATGCAATCCCATTAAAAATTCCAATGACATTTTTAAAGAGATAGAACAAAAATGACAAAAATTCATATGGAATAACAAAAGACCTCGAATATCAAAAAACCTCCTCTCCAAAAAAAGAGAGAATGGAGGACTAACTATTCCAGACTTCAAGCTATACTACAAAGCCATAATACTTATAAAACCTCCTCTCCAAAAAAAGAGAGAATGGAGGACTAACTATTCCAGACTTCAAGCTATACTACAAAGCCATAATACTTAAAACGGCTTGGTACTGTTACAACAACCGACAATCAGACCAATGGAACAGAATTGAGAATCTGGAAATAAAGCCACATACATATAGCCAATTAATCTTTGACAAAGGAGGGAAAGACTTACATTGGAACAAAGATAGTCTCTTCAACAAATGGTGCTGGGAAAACTGGACTAAGATACAAAAAAATGGACCAAGAAATCTCTCTCACACCATGTACAAAAATTAATTCAAAATGAATAAAAGACTTAGATATCAGACCTGAAACCATAACACACATAGAGGAAAACATAGACAAAACCCTCGATGAAGTACAATTCAGAAATCCCTTTCTGGAATCATCTGCAGAAGGCAAAAAATTGAAGGAAAACATAAACAGATGGGACTTCATCAAACTAAAAAGCTTCTGCACAGCAAAAGAGACAATAGAAAAAACTAAAAGAAGCCCAACCAAATGGGAAAAAATTTTCGCCCTCCAAAAGAGTGATAAGGGATTAATAACACTGATCTACAAGGAACTCACACAACTAAACAAAAACGAAACAAGATGCCCAATCAAAAAGTGGGGAGAAGAACTAAAAAGACATTTCTCCAAAGAGGAAATACAAATGGCCAACAGACACATGAAAAATTGCTCAATATCACTAGCAATCAGAGAAATGCAAATCAAAACCACCTTACACCAGTAAGAATGGCCCACATCAAAAAAACAGGCAACAGCAAGTGCTGGCGTGGATGTGGAGAGAAAGGAACACTCTTACACTGCTGGTGGGAATGTAAACTCGTCCAGCCACTATGGAAAGCAGTATGGAGAACCCTCAAACTAATGAAAATGGAATTACCATTTGACCCAGCAGTCGCACTTCTGGGAATCTACCCAAAGGAGACCTCAAGGTGGGTACAAAAGGACACCTGTGCTCGGATGTTTATTGCAGCACTATTTATAATTGCAAGGACATGGAAACAACCCTAATGCCCCAGAACAGATGACTGGATGAAAAAGATGTGGTACATATACACAATGGAGTATTACTCATCAATTAAAAATGACAAATTTGATGAATTTATGGAAATCTGGATGTACCTAGAAGAAATCATTCTAGCAGAAATGAGTCAGAAAGGGACAGAAACCAAATGGTTTCACTAATATATGGTCAACCAAATGAAACTGCACAAGGGGAGAATGGGGACCAGCTGGAGCGGGTGGGAAGGGGAGGTGGTGGGTGACCCCCAGGGACTGAAATGATGTGAAATATATATAAATAAAAAAGTTATTAAAAAAAAAAGAAGATTGAGAAAGTGAAACATACAGATGCAAGTGTTGATATTTTCTTCCTGTGTCTTTTCTTTTCCATTTTAGGAAAGCTGTCTCCTGTTTCATAATTATTTGTAATTACAAGAGGCTAGGGGCAGATTCTGTCATCCTTCCTCTGATGTTTTCCTCCTGGAAAGTCATATAGAAAATATGAAGTGCTATACCTGACAGTCCCAGGAAACTGGAGCTTTTGTTTATGAAACCAGCTCTAAAAATCTCTGCCACATCTAAGGGTTCATTTGATTTTCTTAACAAATGTGAGCTAACAAGGGTCCTTGCCAATCCCCTTCATAGAGAAAGAGACTAAGTTTCAAAGAGGATCAGGTCAATAGTGTCTGTGATTTGCAAGGGCCAGACCCTAACTTTGCTGACCGATGTGAAGACATGATCTCACTTCATATCACAGTCACTTCTTTGCAGCTGATACTGTCCCATTTGCAGATGACAAGTATATGATTTAGTAGAGAAAAGGCTGGCTCTGCTACTTTCTGATTGAATGGATGACCTTGGGTGACCTTCACTTCTCTGAGCTGCAGTTTATTCATCTAAAATATTAGGGTTAAATTGAATGAACTGAAGAGTCATTCCAAACTGATTTCTCTTTGGCCCAGTAAATGCCACTCACCTCCTCATAACTTCCAACTGTTAGTGTCAGTTCTATATATTGGAGCAACAGAAACAAGTTATTTCAGTTTTAGGAATGGAAATAAAGTGGGTGGAGAAGGAACTGAATGGTCTGTAACTGCCATTCTGTTCCCTTTTTACTGGGATGTTGTTATGGGTCTTTTAGAATATTTTCCAGATATTTTTAAATTTTTTAACCAAAGATCTTAGAGTCACAGAAGACCCAGATCTAGCATTGATGACAGAACTTGCTATTGTGTGACCTTGAGCATTTCCCTGGCATTTCTGAACCTATCTTCTTAACTGTAAAAGTGACTGCCTCTGGATTGTTGAGACGATTAAGCAGGGAAGAGTGCATGAAGCTGCTTGACACCTAGTAGGTGTTCAGGAAATGATAATAATATTTTTCAATTTTTATGGTACACCACACAATAATGTATGGAAGACCTTAAAAAATGTTTACAGGTTTTGAGTTTAGAATTTGGAAGTACTGTAAGTTCTCCATCTCACCTTATTGCATCCTTATGTGCCTGTTAAAATACATCTCTCTGCCTGGTCTTCTAGTGCCCTGAACAATCACTCAAGCATGTTCAGTGAAGGTGGGTGGAATCAGGGTGTGTTTTCAGCAACAAGTGAGGTGAGACACTGAGCGGGTGGCTTTGAGCAGGAGGCCCAGGGAGTGACAGCAGAGGGGGAGTGATGCTGAAATGATAATATTAGAGTACACAGAATAATTCACAGCTGCCAGGTCATGCAACTTGAGAACTGCTTCAGAACAGTCAACTCTTCCACAGTGTTGCTAAGAGACCAGGAGGTGGGGAGGTAGTCATTCCTCTACTGAGAGAGAGGGGAACAACAGGAGCAGAGACGAACTTTAGATTTTGGAAATGATTTTAAGGACTCCTACTCACACAACGGCAGTGACTTTGAAGAAGTTTCATGTGTTAAAGAAATATGGTGTTGTCCACCATTCGTGATTCCAGACCCTGGAGCGACAGATTGTATCTGTTCTGAGGGAGGTCCTATAGAATGACCTGCTCACTGACAGTTGAGGGGTCTGCCGGAGGGGCAGGGAATTAACTGAGGTCTTAAGAGGATCTTCTGCTGGCCAAACTGATCTCAGAATCTGGGCCTCCAAACTCCTAGACCAGGACTTCTACTATCACAAAAGAGATTTACCTGCAGCAGATTTTAATGTTGCTGTACCTAATACAGATAAGTAAATAAAGGTCCTTGCTGGAGAGGCTTCTGGAAATGAATCAAAATAGGAAGTTCCTTTAACTTCAAGGGTTCTGCTAAGAAATGTTATAATTTTTGGAGTCTCTGCCTGGCATTATTTCACTCAATTGAATGAGATGATAGAGTCTGAGTGGAAGTGGTAAGACTTGGGTGTCTTATAACTGCTACATATTAACAGGACAAGGAATTTCAGAGGTTTAGGTCCAGAACCAGTTTCTGCCCCTTTCCACTCATGACCTTCACAGCCCTGGAAGTTGGTTTTCCCAAATATAAATGAAATATTGCATATGAATGATCTTAAAATTCTTCCCCAGTTCTAAATTTATTGCAAATCACCCAACAATGCCAGCCAGTGAAAAAGAAGCTAAAAAAACAAGATGTAATTCCAGAAAGTGGTTGCAGTATAAGAACAGAGCCTCAGCATTGATCAGTCATTCTTCTCTGTTCCCCTAGTCCTTGACAGAATGCTTCTGTGGCACATCTTGTGATGCCTGGTGACAAATGATGTCAAAGTCTCTTGACACCTCTGGAAATGAGCTCTTGGAGGTCAAGGGCTGTGTCCTACACACATCTGTATTGCTCCCCAGGGCTGATCAACATACCTGGCAACATACCATAAATGGTAGGCATTTCATACATGCTTATAGCAGTGTCCTTGATTGAAAAGAGGCATCCTGGAAAAGGATGTTGAAAAAAGCTGCTGAAAAGAAAAAGCACCTAAAAGGTTGCTGCGATCCAAATTTGGACACAGCTAGCAAGGTACAAGGTTGAAGTTCAACCTGATTCTTCAGGTTGTAGTTTACCCTTTTCCCTATCCTTATGCATAGTTACTGGTTTATTCAAAATAATAGTGTTGGTGTCCTTTGATGTTAAGTGTACAAGCTCTGGAGTCAGGCTGCCTGGCTCCTAAATCCTAAAACTGCCACTTGAAAACCATGTAACTTAGCAGTATTTTAATCTTTCTGTATTTCTGTTTCTTCATTTGTGCAGCGAGAGTAATAGTGGTCTCTCACTCCAAGAATAATTGAAGGAAAGAATAAGAGATAATGTACATAAAGCACATGGTACAAAGCATGGCATATAACAAAAAACTAACTGCCAAATGCACTTGTTTTTGATGCTGCTATTGTTATTGTTACCATTAGTAATAGTTGTGTTTGCCACATGGTGGACATAGGAACTGGGGCATGAGGAGCAGAGACTTTGTTCTCATGGAAATCCCTGCTTATATTGATACAATTTAATCATGACAGAGATGAACCTCTGGTTTAGAAACTGAAGCTGCTGACCAGGTCTGAGGAGAAAACACCTATGTCTTCACAAATATCAGCAGAAAAGGTGGGAGATGCAGCAGTATTGTCCAGCTGCAAATAGTGATTACTAAGAGTGATCGTTTATTCAACGATAAGCTCTTCAGACTATCTTCATATCTAGAAGACATCTGATGAAAATGTACCACAATCATCAGATTTTTAGCATAGATTGCTGAACTTAATCACATAATAGATCACATTAGAGGGAGAATCAATAAGTCTTCTGTTTTTAAGATGAATAGCTGAATGCCAAGGGGCCTGGTGACCACCCTGGTGTCCCATCTCTGGTTGCTGGTCCAGTCAGACGTATACCTATGTCTGCCTTTCCCATGTGGTTCTAGGGTACCAGAACTCTTCCCAATAGCACAAGGCAAATGAAAAGTTATGTTCATTTCAAAACCAGTGAAACAGAGGCACAGAATCTTCAGCTAGGACTCAAGCATGCTCATCCCAGCAAATGCTCATTCTTGCCTCAAAACCTTCCTCAGCTGTCATGCCCTTCCCACTCTTATCCCCCACCTTTCAGCACAGAGCTAGTTGTTTTGATTCCCATGCTCCAGTCAAGGTTGCCTTTTCTCCCACAGCACTCATTGTCTCCCTCTAGAGTCATTGTCTTTGGAGACCTATCTTCCCCATCAGACCATGATGACTGTGATGGTGGGCCTGTATCTTATCTGTCCTTGTGCTCCTTGGCCTGGCACAAGTGGCAGTACAGGTTTCTAGAGTAAAGGAATATGTGATTAATGAAAGAATGAAAAGACTTTACTTCCTTGGGTTCATTAAGGGAAATAGTACACAGAAGCACTTACTTCCCAAATTTATGCAGGTGATCCTGGAGTTAAACACTGAGTGAGGAAGGTTACTAGTGACCCATCCAAGACCACACAGCTAGACAACAAAGATAGGCCTTTTTCCACTCTCTTTCACTCTGCACCACACCAGGCTCTCTGACTCCAAAGCAGGGCAAAGCACACAGGTGGTTGGCCATCAAAAATCTATCAGAATACAGTGAATTCCGAAGTGGCTAAGAGCACATGTCCTGGACAGGTCTATACTACTGGACTATGGAACCAGATGTGATCTACTGGACTATGGAACCAGATGTGATCTGTGGCAACTTCATCTTTTTCAATTTGTATCAAGTAGAAGTGACAACGCTTCCCTAACAGGTATTTTGTAGGTTTTATGATTAACCTAAATTGGACATAGGAGGGCGTTCCCACTGCAAATCTCTCATTGTCCTGCTCCATTTGTTGCTTCAGAACAATGAGTTCTCTTCATTCCTTATCAATTCTGAAATGGCCATGGTTGGCCTAAATAACACAGCCTTTTTCATGAGCCAGTGAATTTGCATTCTTCACTATGCCTAAGGTATTTGTTGTCTAGCTTTCCCGAACAGATAGGTCCTCAGCTCACAAAGTAGTTTGTGCTGATTTTTGACCTTGTGCAGCTGCAGCCTGAGCTGAGGCTGGGTCCTTATTGCTGTTCAAATCACAGTTGCCAGCACTACAGAACTTTCTCAAGTTTAGCACAAACTTCAGCTGATGGAACCTGCACAGAGACATGGGGAACGGCTTCCTGTGTGAGCTCGCCGTGAGTCACAGACACCACGGACGCACTGGAGGGCGAGCTGGCAGATACTACTGGCAGATGCTCCCCAGGAACATGGCTTGTTTTGTGGCCTGGAGAAAAGCAGAGAGTTATGGGCCCCACAAGGCAGCACCTCTATTTTCCAAAAAGGAAGCTGTAGTGCTGTGGGCTCCACCACGTACACAGGAGCTTTGTCCAAACCCAGATGCCCCACTTATTACTCACCGGAAGTAAATTTGAACACCACACAGGAAGATGACTCTCCTCCAAAGAGATGCAGAAGGACTTTCCAAGGAAATGATTTGAAGTGTTTAAATATTCTGTTTCTTAGTCTGCTTTTCCTCTATTGAATCCCTCAATTTGAATGGGAACTTTTATACACACATTGATTCAGTTATAGCATCCTTTGAACACCTTGGAGGAGTTTTAATTTGTACTCATGCCAGTTACAATGCTTCCTGCTCCCTTTAGGCTTCTTTGGCACTGCTGTAGAGAGGATGGGTTTGTCACAGCAATGGGAAATAACACAATGGGTTTGTTGCTTTTACAATTAGAAATGAACAAACACAATTAAAAAATAACAGCTCACAGTTGTCATGGGTCAGGCTTGAGCACAAAATGTTTTGGGTCTTCAGAATACCTGAATAAGCAGGAGGACAATACTAGGAGGAGGCAGGATGGTGGACTGATCTCTTAGCCCCAGTCAAGTCAGTTCAGGAGTAGGACAACCTGGGAGACCCCACATAGCAATCAAGAGGATGTATTAGTTGCATCTCATTGTCAAATGTAGGTGTGTTTGGATTGGGAACTCCTATTTGCCTTTCCAGAACTAAGTAAAGATTTGTCACCTTTGGGACAAAATTCTATCTATAGCAGATGTCCTGCCAGGCCAGTAAGGACAGATTTAAGAACCTAAGGAACAGATTATCCTAGGGAAAGGAACTGAAATATAGTCGGGAATGGTTTCTAATCACCGAACTGTGAGTGGGGACAATAGATTCTAGGCTCAGAAGGGATGCTTAAGCGGAAGCTAGGTTTATGGGTTTGGGGAAGGCAAAATGGTTTCATGGGGGAACACATGACTTTCAACTTGGAGACTGTAGATTTGAATCTAAATTTTGGTGCTATTCACTGATTTTGAGTAGGTCACTTCATCACATGGGACATACCTACAGATCTCCTATTAGATGCCATCTTACATTTTTCTCCTGTAGAAACAGTCAATAGAATTTTTTGTATCCATTTTGTTGATGAGAAAAGGAAGGTTTAATGAGGGTGTCCAAAATCATATACATCTGGAGGAAGGGCTTGATTTAAGTCCCCATCAGTTCCCTTTTCATTCTTGATTCCACTTCTCTTCCTTTCTTGCTATGGCTTATTATGCCGTCAACATAAGTTTAATTATATACAGCAAACTATGACTAATACACAATGGTTCTATGGTATTTTCTATCCCTCTCACCAAACTATTGATAAACCCTTAGTGGTCATATATAGCTAACAATTGCTTCTATCCTCATTTCATGTGAATTTTTATTTTCATATAAAAACTCTAATGGGCAGAATAGTGTAAACAATGGCCCATTCTCAATGCTACTGTAGCTAGAATCTATCTTCTGACTTTTTCCTGCTTTTTGGAGAATCATTATTCATGTTCTTTGCCAATTTTTCTATTGATAAACTCTTTATATGATAAGGAAATTTGTTCTAGTTGTTTGTCATATATATTAAAATTATTCCTTTCCATTTATAAATGGTTCTATTGACTACATATATAGTATTTTGAGGGGCCAAACAATAATTTTATATTATTTTTAGAAAGTTTTTCATTCCAAGAGAAAAATTATATTATATGCTTAAATATCATGGGTTTTTTACTTTATTTTCTCTTCCACTCATCTGTCAGTCTAATAATTAGATCTAAATTTCAAGTTGTTATAATATTTGAAATTTTATAAATTATTTTAATATCCAGTAATACATGTCTACCTTCAATGTCCTTTTTTAGTTTTTTTCTGCTTTAGATGGCATTATTTATTTTTCTCTAAAAGTCACACAAGTGATACACCTTTTTATAGGACTACAGAGAAGTGTGAAAAAAATCAATAATAATATCATCCAAAGGTTACTGATATCAATTTTCTGTAGTCTCTCATTCCAATATTTTCCAAGGTGCAAACACAAATACAAATAATCTTTCGTCTAAGGAAATGTGGACTATTTTGTTCTACCAAATATATACATTTTTTACCCCTATTGTAGATATATATCTTAAATCTGTATACTAATTGCTGAACTGGTATGCCCGTTATCTAATATTTTACCATGTCCCTATTTTTTTCTAACCATGTACCCAAAGTTGAGCATGCAAATTATCTCTAATTTTTCACTCAAACTTTTCATGCTTAACCTTGTTAGCATATTCCTCTGGCACACTGAGCAACACCTAAGCTATTTTTTAGCATTTATTATTGGGTTTGTGATATCCACACTAGCCCATTAATATCTGTTCAAAGGCCCCTTCCCCCGCAAAAGGGCCATTCAGACTCATGGTGAAGGAAGCTGGCATAGTGCTTAAGAACAGAAGGTTTGGAATAAGAAAGAAACTTTTTGTTAGAGAAGTTACCTAAAATTTGAGTCTGTTTCCTCACTTCTAAAATGTGAACACCAATCATTACTCAGAAGGTTATAGAGAGATTTAATGTAACTATGCTTCAATGTCCTTACTATTATGTCCAGCACACAGTAAAATGGTCTCAAATGACATCTATCCAAGCATTGTGCCTACTCCAATGACTCAGTCTCAAGTGTCCTCCTTGCTCTTAAAACTTTGCTCTTTGACAATCTGGGAATGGACTTTGAAGACTAATTCTTGTCTTCAGCAGCCATGCTAAGAAGCTGTGGACCCAAGAATAGGGGTTTTTGCATCACCTGAGAATCTCAGAATCTGCAGAATATCACACCCGACCTGACTTATCCAATCCCAACCTGCACTTAGAAAAGTTAAAAAAGTGAGTTGCTTGCTCACTGAATTTTAGAAGGTATTATTCTTAGCATCCATGGAGGTTACAATGGTGAGGTATGTGAGGTGTGGGCACAGGGGCATAGGATATCTCTGGTTGGGGATTTACATTCTTTTTGTCTACAACCTATCACTTAGTATTAATGTGTTCTTTATAAAGCTCTAGTAAATTTAATCACATGACATGGTAGGGGAAAAGCTTCACTTTCAGTTTCAGACAGAATCGGGCCTTCACTTGCAACTGTTATCTGGAGAATATGTTCTTAGCTGGGATGCCTTGAGACAAATAATTTCAACTTACTGAACCCAGTTTTCTCATCTGTAAGATGTGGATTAAACATGTGGATTTTATTAGTGATGATTGCTCCAATAACTCAGTCTCAACTGTCTTCCTTGCTCTTAAAAACTTTGTTCTTTGACAATCAGCAAGTCGTACTTGTTAGGGTAATAATAAGTATTTTGATTTAAAAAAACCTGAGGTTGGTTGTCTGTTCTGTGATCTATTCAGCCAATCACTTTCTCTCATGTATTTAAGTTCATTGTCAGTAGAATGGGCATTGAGATCAAATAACCTTGGATCTCTTTCTGTCCTAAAACTCCATATTGCTAAAACATATTTCAGTGCATATATGGGAGCTGTTAAATTAAATTTCCATGTCATAAAACATATATATTTAAACAATGACCTATTGAGTACTGAAATGGCCAAAACTGAATTTTGAATCTTTGGAGAATTTGGGGCATATATCTAGAACATACTTGATTTGAAACCATTGAGATCATCTGGACTGAAAATACTTGACTGGACAGGGGAATAAAATCTTGGTTTTTCATAGTGAAGTCCTAACTAATAATAGATAATTATATATAATAGATATAATAGATAATTATATAATAGATATATATCTATATTATAATAGATATATATTATATATCTAACTATATAATAGATAATTACTTGAAAGTATACTAGGTGATCTTTTGGTCCAGCCCTTTCTTCTTTTTTTATATTAAATTATTTATTTATATATAAATTTCACATCTTTGTAATCCCCAGGATCCAACCTTTTCTAAGAGAATTATATGACCTGAAAAGTCAAAAATACACTTGAGTAACAGTTTTTTCTTCTGAGAGAGAGAAAATTAATGCAAGCATTATGGGTCATCTATTTGTACATTCATTCAGCAAACCTTATTTAAGTTATCTACTGCAGATAGACATTGTGGTAGGTGTTGGAGATTTGAAGATCACAGTAGGGACAAATTAGACAATCATAAGCTTTCCAAGAGAGGAGACAAATACCAAAATAACTCTAATGTGAGATTCAAAACAATCATCATAGAAAATGATGATGTGCTTTGAACATATAGGAAATATGAGACTCTCAGGAGCTTCATGCACATTTAAAATGGCTTTCTAGCAAATGTAAGAAGGCCCATGTAATATGGCCCACTTGTGCTTCCTTTTTTCACCCCTAGTTTGAGGAAATCAAACTTACAGATCACTTGGGGGATTATCAAAAGTGGTCAGTCTTAGATGTTGATTCCTCCATGGCAGATGAAGTTGCTTGCATTCTTTCAGCAAGTGCTTGTCAAGTACAATCTGTGGGCCAGATGCTATGTTTGGAAATCAGAAATCTGATGGGGAAGTCAGCCCCTGTGTCATGCAACTGCCAGTCTCATTGGAGAGCTAATGTTGGGTGACTTGAAAAATACATGTGGAATTGTAACTCTGATGAGGGAAAAGGCTCTTGTCACTGAGGGACTTAACACTGGGGAGATGAAACAGTCAAGGGAATCAGGGAATCGGGAAAGATGTTGCTGAAGTAGGAGTAGGGGTTAAATAGGCAAAGAGGGAAAGTCCAGTGCATTAGGTAGAGGGAACAGTGTATGTAGGGGCTACACTCCAGAACTGGAGGAAAGAGAGCTGAAAAGAAAGGAATTTTATTTTTTTAATTGATTGCACATACATATATATTTTTACATCGTTGTATACCCTTAGGTTCTCCCACTACCTTGTCACCTGTGAACCATCATCTTAATCTCTTGTGTTTATCCCTCTACTAGTTTCACCCTCCTCCCTCCCTTGCTTTATGCCTTAGTTCTGCTGTCAGTGTTTGTTTTAACTTTTTCTTGTACTTTGGTTTGTTTGTTTTCCCCATATCCCACATCAAGTAAGACCATCCAGTATTTCTCTTTTCCTTTCTGCTTTAGCTTTGCTAGCATGATTCTTCCTAGCTCCATTCAGATTACCACAAATAACATAAGTTTGTTTATTGTGATCACTGAATAATATTCCATTGTGTAAATATACCACAACTTTCTGATCCATTCATCTTTTTGGAGGGTATTTAGGTTGTTTCCACATCCTGACTATTGTAAATAGTACTGTAATAGGCATAGGAGTACAGGTGTCCGTCTCAATTTATGCTTTGGTGTCCTTCAGGTAGATCCCCAGAAGTGAAATTACTGGATCAGTGGTAGTTCCACTTTCAGTAGTTTAAAGCTCCTCTACATAGTTTTCCCTAGTGGCTGGACCAGGTTGCATTCCCACCATCAGTGTAAAAGTGTTTGAAAGGAAGGGAATTCAAGGTTAAGTCAGAGGTATAGGGACACATGATGGTACAGTGATATAGTTTTGTCTTTATCCTAAGAGTGATGAGAAACCACTGGGAATCTCAATAGGAAAAGGAATGGGCATATTTATATTTTGAAAAGATCATCCAATCTTCTACTCCTCAGTGTTAAACGGTTGAATTCATATACTTTTTGACAAGGCAGGACCTCATAGATGGGGGAAGCCCAATCAGGAAGCTAGTGCTGTAGTTTAGAAGAAAGATAATATTCCTGTGACCATGGTGGTGGTGGTGATGATGGAGAGTAATGGAAAATCTGAGAGATAAACAGGAGCTAAGTCAATAGTAGGGTGGCTAGAGATGAAGGAGAGATAAGGGCCATGGTTATCTTCCAGGTTCCTTTCATTCTCTAGTTCATATCATTCACTGGAATGAATCACCAGTTGGTCTCGTTCCAGGGTTGCCACATACATTGGGTGAATCGTGTACTGCAAAGTATATCTGGCTGAATGGGGAAGGCAGGAGCTGAAACTCAGGCCATGCTCTGCTTGCCAAACTATATACCTTGAGTTGGGTCTGTGTGTGTCCAGATTGCAAAGTGCCTTCTTCTAATTTTCAAAAAGAAATCATCCCTTTGGGTAGATAAAAAACAATGGGGCTTTTAACTCAGCATTCCAGGCATTCATGCAAGCCCAGAGGTGGTGCTACAAACCTCTTTGTGGTTTATAGATGGTGGTGAGTTCAGGAACAAAGTACCTGAATGGTGGAGGCAAAGGCTGGAAAAGTGTATGAGAAAATAAGAGGGCACAATGAACAACAAGCTCAGTTTATTTATCCTGCAGTGGCTGTCTCTGACCTTTCCTGGACTCCTGACCCCCAGGGAGGGGTCCTGCGTATGGCTCACCCTTCCTGTTATTTTGATTCTTTTGTTGGATGCCTTTGATGAAAGTAGATATGGAAATCCAGACAGTTAAAAAGCAGAAGCAGTTCCAGAATCATGTTATGCTCTCATTACAAAGATGAGAACAGCAGGTCCCATGGATGGGAATGCTTCATCCCAGCTCCCCATGATGAAACCAGTTCCTTAGTTTCTTGACTCAGCACACCTTGCTGGTCTTCCCTCTGACAAGAAATAGAATGATGCCTCAGTAAAAAAGAAAAATAAGCACAAATTTTAAAAAGAAGGTAGAAAAAGAAAGAGAATGAGCTGTCCCTGGCAATCAGGCACAACTGGAAAGGTGTATCAGGCTGGGTGAACCTGGTAGTTTGGGGCTACGTTGCTAATTCTTTGCTTTGTGATCTTGGAAAGTTACTTTATCTCCTTGAACTTCACTTTGACCTGTGAGGTGGAGAAACAAACATGCTCTTTGAAGCGGTCTGAAAGGATTAAAGTGAAGCCTTTGAGACAAAGTGTATTCCACAAGATATGATCCAGATCTTGTCTCACTTCTGCCCCCTTCTCCCAGCCCCTGTCTCTGCCTAATCTATTTAGAAACTTTGGGAGGGATCTACAGAAAAGTGCATTTCTTTGGAAGATCTTTGTTCAGCACTAGATAAATTCAGCATGTATTAAATAAACACTATCTTGAAAAATGACTCTACATTCTGAGCCTTAAGATGCAAGTGACAACTAAACTCTGGCCTTTATACCAGTCCTTGCCTTTCCTGCTGTGGTGAAGCACAGACAACAACTTGAAACCAGAAGCAAAAGTAATCAAAACAGTTTCTGCAGGAAGCCTAGTATAAATGCTAGTTTTAAAGAAGGTGGAGGGTGAGAGCTCAAAAAACTAATGATCATCAGAAGGCGTTTGTTTTCTCTTTCAGAATGATTTTTGATGGCACATAATTACTTTTATTTCTTCCCTGGCTTTGAGAGGTTGACAAATAGCTCTGTTATTCTGAATATCTATTGTTATTCCTGGGACTTTATGTGGAGTAGAATGGATTGTTTTGAACAGTTTCTCATGGGCAAGTGGAAGCTCTACTATTGCTACAAATGATTCATGTGGGAGAAATGGTATATACACAAGGCTGCTTGCTTGGAAAGTGAATGGGAAAGTGGGGTGTTGCAGAAGGGCTTTACACTCCCATGCCAGTTACTGATAAAAACTAACACTTGATTTCTCAGAGGAGCTGTGACTTGGGGACTTCAGAAAGTATTTAAATCTTCCATCTCCTACTTCATATCAAAGAAGGTACCCCCTAAATTTCTGATCAAGACCAATGACCAGTTACTTTCTTATTGTGATATGTCAACAGATTGGTTCAGTTAAAGTTTTGTCCTATTCTGTGATGAAAGCACTGGGGCTCTGAAACTGAAGGAGCTGAGCTGGGTGAGGCTAGAGTAGGTCCCAGCAGTCATATTTAAGGCGGCTCTTATTCTCAGGTTATTACAAGTGATAAACTGCCTTTGAATGACTCTCGGAGTAGGTGCCTCCTTAAATTTTAGTCACTAGGTGTTTCTCTGGCCATAGTCTCTGAAAATAGGCTTTAGAACAGTGTTAGAACCTAGGCTCCACCACCTAGTGGTGGCAGAACTGCAAGGAATATTTGGAAATAGGTATGGTTGTCACAGAAAAACCCAAACAGGGACTTATTTCTGTATTACATTCTGTATTTCTGTAAATTCTGGGCTAACATAATGTCTACATTTCATAAAGTCATGGGGACCTAGTTTCTTTTAGCATATCATTTTGCCACTCCTGTAGTTTGGTTCTCATGGTGTCATGTTCCAGGTAGTAGGATAGAGGAAGGTGCTCAATCATGTGAATATATTACATATATCAAAAATTAATAAATTAGGCTGGGCACGGTGGCACATACCTTTAATTGCAGCCTACGAAGCACGAGGCTGAAGCTAGGTATCGCTTGCGTTTTTTTGAGACCCACCCAGGAGTCCGAGACTTGCCAGGGCAACATAGTGATCGAGACCTAATCTCAAAATATAGCTGGGCGTGGTGGCGCATGCTTGTAATCCTAGTTACCTGGGAGGCTGAGACTGGGGATTGCTTGAGTAATGGTATCCCAGACAACGTGAGCCTGCGATTCCCCAGGCGACAAAAGTGAGACCTATTCTCAAAAATAAAATAAAATAAAATAAAATTAGAATTACAAACTTTAGATCAAACTAAAAAATCACAAGTAATACAAATTTTTTTTGAATTGTCAAATCATCTGTAATTTTTATTTCCATCAATCCTACTCTAATTTCCATTGTGGGCATCAAATTTGTCACAAATATTGGGAGCTGTCACAAATATTGTCACAATCTTGCTCCCTACAATTGAGAATATTTCCATGGGTTTTCATGAAATGTTCCTAAAGCTACAGTTTTGAAAACAGAAGAATTTGTCCGAGTGCTGAGGTGACATTCACCAGCCTGGCATTCATTTCTTACTCTGATAGTCACACCCCAATTTTGTTTGAGGGAACTTTTGGATTCCATTGCTTGTCCACTTGGTGGAAATTGTCAATTGAGCTGTACATGAGTGGGGTGGAAATGTAACTAAAGGAAGGATAAGTGTCCTTCTCTACCAGGAATTGTCTCAAGGAGAGAGAAAAAAAAGCACAAAAATGTGATTAGGTGCATTTTATCTTTTAAAAAAGACAGCTTTCAGACAAGTTGCTCAGCTGCTCTGGACTCTCTCCCTCTCAAGTCTGAGTTTTCCAGATTTTCCTTTAAATCTGTGATGTTCCAGGAACCCCTTCTATTTAAGTTAAACTCCATTTCTGTTGCTTGATATCAAGATCCTTAGTTGATATAGTTATTTATTTTTCCACCCCAAAATTTGGAATGTTACAATATCTTATGAACAGTGGGAGTTGTACTCTTGCTATAAACATTACCTCTGTCTGTTTTCATCTCTGGCATCTTCCAGTGGGACTGCTAATGCCTCAACCGTGGGCTCAGACCTACCTTATTTCTGAACTCTAAAATGGGATATGAAGTTTCTGGGTCTTCTATTGGGCAAAACTTAGAATTAAGTCATCCCTCTCATATCTGGGTTTTAGTGACTAACAGGTCTGGTTTTGTCCTCAAGACTGAAATCAACAAAGCAGCGAGAGAACTGTGTGCATGACATCAGAGGGGAAGTCAGGGGCTCAGGTTGAAGAAATACCTAGAAAGCAACATGCCAGGAAGGAAGGAGATCAACCTGTGATGTAGATTTCATCACAGAAGGTTGCTATCTTACTCCCCCAGTCTCCCTGTAGTAAAAGCTATGCCTGATTTGCAGTATGTAACCAGAAAATATATGCTGAAAGAAAGAATAAAAAAACAGTAGTATTGAGAAGGACTAAGTTCTCAGATGGTTGAAACCAAGTAAAGGATGAGGTGGCATAACAGAGAAAGAGATGTCTGTGAGCAAGAAATTGCATATGAGGACTTACAAGCACAGAGAAGCTGTATCGTAAAGATGCCAATCTAAGCTGTCACTGTGATGCCTGCTGGGTTTTTTATCTTGAGTTCCTCTCTCTACTAATTACATCTTTTAACCAGAGTCAGCACAGGAAAACCTGTAGTTATCACAATCCATTTTTTCTCACCTCCTTACCTGGTTTCAACCCTGATGGTGTCACCTAGCCCACCAGAATGATGTTCTGCCTCATCTCTCCTCTTAAGTGCATTTCCCCATTCTAATACCCATCCCAGGCTCTCATACCCCATTTAGGTCTTGGAAGTCCTTTTCATTAAGACAAGAGACGTGTTTCATTTTCCTTTCTTTCTTTCTTTCTTTCTTTCTTTCTTTCTTTCTTTCTTTCTTTCTTTCTTTCTTTCTTTCTTTCTTTCTTTCTTTCTTTCTTTCTTTCTTTCTTTCTTTCTTTCTTTCTTTCTTCCTTTCTTCCTTTCTTCCTTTCTTCCTTTCTTTCTTTCTCCCCTTATTTCTTTCTTTTATTATATAAAATTTGTTTACACTTCTTTTTTCTTGCCTTTTGGGTGTTCCTCCCCCACTGCCTGCCCCATTGGCTTCCACCTTAGTCACTTCATCTCTTCTTTCACTACCAATTATTGGTCAATTTTTAGTCCATTGGATTCTTCCTTTTCTTTCCCGGCACAATGTTCTTTTGCCAGGTGTGTAGATGTGTTTTCTTGGGACACAGAGGCTTATGCTTAGTTTTCCAGGTGTATCTTTGTTGTGAACAGCCAGTTCACGCATGTTTGGATCCATACAGTGCCTCCTCCTTCTTACTGATGTCTGCTCCGACTCAGCTTCTGTCACATTTTACTTCTTTGCTTTGTAGTTCTGGTTGCTGGAGTTGGGAGCAATTCTCCCAGCCGGTGTCCACGTAAAAAGTTTCTTAGTCAGGATAGTCACTGATGGATGGTTGGTCCAGTTTGTTGTGGGGCCACTGCCCATCTCTGTGGCCTTCCTCTCGTGTGAAATTGGAGGGTGCCTAACACCCACTGATTTGCCTAACTCTCTCTGAATTGGAGATTCCGTTGCCATCTGTGGAAACCTCGGTGGTTGTATTTCTGAGATAGTTCATCTCTATAGTTAGTCTCACAGCCCTGTGTCCCATGGATCTGAAATGTTCATTTGTTCTAGGCTTTACTTCTTTCTCCTCATCCCCATCTTCATGTGTATCTGCCACTGAATTAGTGATTTTGTTGTTCCTGGTGAGGATTGACTGACTTGAAGAAAACCAGAGGGGGTGACCTCTCTCGACCCACCTGCCATGACAACCCCCCCCACTGTTGGCTCATGTGTCTGGCAGTCCCCCCTTCTTCAGAGGAGGCTGTGTGTGTGTGTGGGGGGGGTGAGAATGCAGGGCCTCCAGGGACATGGTTGGCCTGGCTCCATTAGGGAGTCAGACAAAACTATGGACAGAAACCCCTTGGTTCCAGGCCAGCATTTAAGGGGGCTCAACCCTGGAGGCCACCTGCCAGTCAGAAATGCAATGGAACAGGCAGGGGGGCCCACATCTAGTCCCCTAGTCCGACCTGTTTCATTTTCTTGAGCACTCTGAGGTGCTCCCACCAAAATCAAACTTCCTAAATAAAGACCAGGTTAACAAAAACAAAAATCATAACATCTAACATTAATTGGGCACAGACAGTAGTGAAGACCTAGGTAAAGCTCTTACTCTTGTAAAGTGCTCACTACAATTCCATGAATTGAATATTATTATTTGGCATAGATCCTCTCATTCACAAAAGACAACATTGCAAAAACTTCTTGCAATTAGGTATATACAAGGAAATGTGAACCAAAGTTACTGGGCAAACTTCTAAGAAAAGTCCTGGAAACTGGTAGAGTGATCTTTATTGCCCTGATCTTTTCCTGCTTCATCTTGGCTGCAATGTGGACATGACAGCTTGAGGGTATCTCCATGAATTTGAACCCACAGAGCGACCTTGGAGCAGGGGCATAGCATCAATGCCCTCTACACCTACCCTGAACATGAGTATGGAGCTGTCACTCACCTCTCTTGACTTCTGCTACAAGAGAGAAAATAAATCTCTACCTTTTTAAGAACCACTTATCTTTTTTGACAGAACCAAAGATTGATTGATTTAATCATTTTAATTTTTACTCCAGACATACTTAATGTTCCTTGAATATCCTTCACATTTCTCAGTCTCCCTTGCATTTCTGTTGGGGTGATATGTCCAGATCTGACCAATGAACTCTGAGCAGAAATGAAAGGTCACTTCTGTTCTAAGACACATACACATGATAAAATAATTGTGTCCCAAGATAAGAAGAAGTAGAATTGCTGGTCTTTGGATGTAGAAAAGCCTTTATTCACTTACTTTGGGTGAGAGAGCAATTAATCTTTACTTAGTTGTGGAGATTTCAGGGATTACCTTGGCATAGATTAACCCATTGATTCAGTTTGAAGATAAAAACATTTCATTCTTTCACCATTTAAGTAACTTTCCCCAAGGGGGCTACTGAGTCACCAAGGCTATCAGATTCACAATAGCCCAGCTCCATATCTCCATCTTCCTTATATTGGCCACCACTGGTATCTGACATCCCCATGACTCTCCATTATTTGCTTCCCATTAGATCATTTCTCCTTTCCCCCAGCATCTCTCTTTGGAGCAAATAAACTAAACTAGAATTCTGCATGCTCAAGTCTTAGGTTATAACATTAAAATCAGAGAATTATGTCTGATACTGTAATCCTGTCTCGTAATTTATTTTGAGTCTTGGCGGGTTGAATTGGCCAATACTGAAAATGGCTGCTCAACATTTGGCTCTTGTTTGATCTTTGACTAAACAAATTCAAAATTAATTTTCATCACTGGTTTGTAGTATTTTCTTTTTTCTTTCCGGAGCACAGTGGATTAAAAACAAAACAAAACACAAAAAACCTAGACAGGTGGTCATTGTACTGCAGCTGAATCATTCAGCTTGGTGGTTTGGAACAAGTTACTCATAAGAAAAATCCGAGTATTCCACAGATGTTTTATTCCAGGGGCTTTGACAGATGACAGCGATTAAAGGAGTACCCAATCTAATGGTTTGTATGAGTAAATAAAATGCGAAATAATGTGGTCAGTTCATAAGAATGAGTATCAGACACAGATGAGAAGGTTGTCCTTTCTTCTTGGAGTGACCCTGATTCCCACCGGAAAGGATTTTAGGGCTACCGCTGGGAGATTGCTGAAAATTAAGGTTATGTTAAATGTTGCCCACAAACCAACTCTCCTTCCCTCCACAACCGTTACATGTATTCCAGGGTTAAGTAGACTGTTGCTCAGTGAAGGAAAGAGACTTGCCCAAGGTCATACCGCATGTAGGTTTGTCACTCAGTTCTGTGCTACTCCAGAATTTCACATTTTCCCCAGTGTACCAAACTGATGGCTAGGGTGAGACATTTTTAAACGAATTAAGCCCCTTTGTCTTATCCAGTGAGTTGCCTGTGCCAAGTCTTTCTCAGCTCCACTGCAGCATGAACTTCTTGGAACACCCTACCTGCTGAGCCTTATTCTTCATTCTGAAATAAGAGCTGTCCTGTAAGCAGCATGTGAGACTTACTTCTTGGCCGCCAGCTGGTGGAGCAAGAATGTTTCCAGAGCATATATTTCTCTACCATGTAAAAACCGTGTTTATAGCTGGTTCCCTTTGAAGGCCGTCGACTCCCATACTTACCAGTCCCAGTGGAATTTGTTGTTTTTCCCTTCCCTGATCCTTTACACCCCAGAAGCAGGGAACATTGCCTCTGCCCTCTGGCGCCATCTACCGGCTCTGCTCGAGTCTCTGTAGGACCCTCTTGGAGAGTCGTACTGAGGAATTAATTGGATGAATTCTGCGGCTTCATTAGCAGACTTTTTCCGCTCCACGCACTACATAGTAACCAATTAATAAGGCGAGAATACAACAAATATATCATCTTACCTTAAAGAAATTAGTCTCCCCTCTCTCTCACTTTCCCCACTCCATCATTTGTGACGTAGCTGCATCTTCAATTCTTTCCTTCCTCTAAAAGCATTTATTTCATTATTATATAGCTTTCACAGCACAGGGTATACAGCCATACACCTGAGCAAATAGAAGGGCTGGCTGATTTTCTGGTATAGTGAAAAATATTAATTTTGAACTCATTATTGTGATTCCACAGTGGGCATCAAATCCCAGTTTAGAACCATCAAGGAAGTCTTCAAAGGGATGTTGTCCCCGGTCTGTGCCTGGTGAGCCTGCCTCTCGTTGAGCCTGCAAAGGAATAACCCACGCTTGGAGTCCCAGACCTGTCAGATCAAAACCAGGCCTGGCCTCCAGACCTTGAAACAAGTCGCAACAGTGAACCTTACTCATCCGTTTTCAAAATACGGTCTGCTCTCTTCACAAAATGGAGCAAACCCTTTCAGATTGGCACCGACTGCAATATTTGATATATTAGGGAGAATCCTGACTCCTTCCAGGTTTCTACCCGTCTGTTTTAAATCCAAATGGCTTGACTGAGAGTGGTTTTCAGTTATTTTTTTCATCTGAAATGGAATTTAAAACAGTAAGGGCATAAAGCCCAGATACCGATGTGAAGAAAATGACAAGTTTCCTGGAATTCCCCATTCATTTTCACATTAAGGAAAAGAAATAGGCATTCCCTGTGAACCTACTATGTGTCAAAGTATCATGTGAGGAGAGTGGTTTTGCTCAGCCATTGGAATTTTATAAAATTTCTAATGCTTTTGGTTTTCTCCAGGGGTCTTTGGGGTAGTAATCAAGAATCCAACTTGACCAAGAGTCAAATTCCACTCTTCCAGTCACAAGGCTGTAGGTATTTTCTGTAACTACTGAGCCTCAGTTTCCTCATCTGGGAAAAGATCTGTGATGGCTCCCTGATTGGACTATTGTGAGACTGAAGCAATGTAATGCAAGAGGCATTTGCCATGGGTGTAGGCACATCACAAGAGCTTCATAAACAGCTAATATCATGATCAGTCTTGAGAAGCCAGATCTTGAAGCTTCTGCCCTAAGGATGAAGTGATCTTCTAAAGAGGCCTGGATTCTCCTTGCTTGCTGTCATCTAATCTCTTAGATTATTGAAGATTTAAGGGTTTGGGTACTATATTCAGACATACTTCATTTCAGTACACACCATCTGTATCCACCTGCCATGGCCTCCCCACCACTCAAATCCCCCCACAGCAGGGACCCTCACAGTCTAACCACACTGATCTCCCTACTTTTAACATATACTGTTGCCTGAAACAGGAATGCTTTCCTCACCCTGCCCCTTAGACCAGACTAATTCCTCCAGGTCTCAGTTTAAAGGCCACTTCTTCAGGTTCTTCCCAAACAACCAGTTTGAATCAAACTTCTCCCCAACCCCCATGTGAATGCTCTGGTAGATTCTTCCCAGCATCTGCAGTGGTACTGCTTGTTTATCTCTGCAGCGCTTTGTAAAGTGCTGGGCTTCACAGAGTAATTGCACTCATCTGGTCAATAACCTGCTGGGCTCTTCTTTTTACCTGATAGTATGTGGGTGGAAATTCCTTCCATTTTGTACATGAATAGTTAGTCAATACTTGAGTGATGAGCTCTGGGACCTACCTATCTTAGCCCTTGACGTCTTCTATTTCTATAATATCATCACCCCACTTTCTGTCAAACTCCCACTCATCTCTTTTAAGATACAGTTCCAAATCAGCTCCTCAGTGAAACCATCACTCCCCTCCCTTAGCTAGAATACTTGCTCCCAAGGTGCATTCACCTCTGTTTGGCAGTTCATATACTGGGTGGTACCAACTTTTGACACTCACCTCCAGTGATCAGCAGTTGCCTGGCACTGAGAAGACATTCTATAAACATAAACTAAGTGAACAGAGTGACACATCTGTTATTCTGTGTTCAATCCTGTATTGCTAGCCTTAGGTGGAAAGATTATAAGACTACTTAGGCCAAGGATTGGTTACCATATTACCTTCAAGAAATGTCTAAAACCACACAGTAGTTTGGTTACTCATCCACCACTACTCATCCACCTTTCTTGATATTTTATACTTGCAACACTGAATTTATCATTTACTTCTTAATGCTTCTAAACAGTAACAGGAATTTTCAGGGTGGTTTTTAAGATCCTGATTCCCCATTGTAAAATCTTGAACCTGTTGTGGTGAGGGAAAAAAAGACGAATACTTCATTAAAATATTTCATTGTACTTTCCTCAGGATACAGTCAGATAACAGTCTATTTCATTCTCTTTTCCTCTTTTACTAAGTCAAAAATTGAACTGAGGCAGTTCAGTGAGCTAGGGGTTGGGGAAAGCACAGGCTGAATGTAGGTGTACTTGTTGAGAGTCTTAACATTTCAAAGTCTTGTCTGGAGAGTCTTCAGCTGAATCTTGAGATTTTAATTAAAAATAATTTATTCTAATTTTGTACAGTAAACATCACAACACAACTGATATTAAAAACATAACCATTTTAGCAGAGTATTTTTAAGTAATTTTTACAATAATTCCCTAGGCATTTGCCATTCAGAGAAATGTGTTCCTAATAATTTATATCTGGAGTTCCCAACTCCTTCGAAAAGATCAAAAACCTGGCTTTTAAAGTAGTAGATTCCCTCTCCCCTAGTCTGTAATAACAAGGATCACTCCAGTAGTTGACATCTTCTGTTTGGCTTCCACCAACTACTCCTATATAGTCCTATTTTCCTTTGAAAATGTCCAGTTTTAGATGTGGACATTTGACCTACACCTGAGCCAATTTGCATAACACCTGCCATTCCTCATCCACGGGGATTGATTCAAGGGTGGTTATGAGTCCCAGTCAGATCAATGAAGTGCTGTCCTGGGAGGATATGAGGAACTGTAGCCATCTTGATCCTGTGGACAGAGTGGAGGTTGCTGAACCTGTCTCATGCAGACTGGGCAGAAACTAAGTCTTCATACAACAAGCTCAGAGATGCAGAGAAATGGAAGCCTAGCAACATCATCTGAATGCTTTCAGCTAGTGTAGAACTACCTCTACTGATGACTTTTCAATTTTGGATTTCCATAAAATTCCTTTTTTACTTCCCCTGGGTTTTCTGTCACTTACAACCTTAGAATTATAACTGATTATAACATTTATGATTTGCCAGCACTAGGCTGAGCCCTTTTATCAACATTACCTTCTACAATACTTCCGAAGAATAGATATTATTATTTCCAATTCAAAGCTATATGTTAGAGTTAGGATGAAATATAAGTCTTAGCCACTGTCCTGGCTATGGGAACATGATTGAAGATTGGTAGCATGTTCCTTGCCAGAATTCTTTGGCATTCCATCTATTCTCTCCCTCCCTTCCCCAATATTTCTAACCTATTCCTTCATTTGACTTTCACCTCTTTTCTTCCTTCCCACACCTTGACCTTGAGGCTCTAGGGAGACGAACATTACTCTCTCCACCCAGATCATTCTGGGAGCCAGTCTTCATCATTCTCCTGACTGAGATGATCCTTACAGAGCCCCTCTGGAAGCTCTGTTGTGCAAGTTGTGGCCCCTGCTTGGGTGCAGTGATTACTTCTTCTTTTTCTGGCCCAGAGCCATTCTCAGAGACTCCTTTGACAGCATCCAGGGCAACCCAGGCTGAAAGGTACCCTGCTTGGATCAGGCATTTCTCTGCCTGGGCATTTGTGTGCAGCTGGCTCTGTTTGAAATCCTGCCTCTTTCTGAGTTCACTTCCTGAATGTGCTGACAGGACTCTGAGCCAAACCAAACAGGTTCCCAATGCCGTGCCTGCAAAGCATTCCCTTGCGGGTGCAGCTGGGGAAACAAAACTTTTCTCCAGCCTGCGGAGAGGACCTGCCAGCCCTTATATGACCAAGAAGCAGGCCCTCTGAGACCTTGTTGAATCTTAATGGGAAACATTTTCATTTCAGCTAGGGTGGAGTGTTGGGGGGGGAGGAGAGAGAGAGAGAGAGAGAGAGAGAGAGAGAGAGAGAGAGAGAGACTCCTAAAGGGAGAGATGCACTATCCCCTATTAAATTAACAAGTCTAGAGTGAAAAATGGGTAATTATTCCTTGCCTGCTCCACCCAGGGAGTGTACATGATTGTCCCAACAACTTTCCAGGGTAGCCATGATCAACCTGATTTTTATTAAGAAAGGGATATTGCTTAGCAATATTCAGGGACTTGCTCCAGATGTTCTAGCTACAGACTGCAGAGCCTGGATTTAGTCCCCTGGTCCTGCATTCTGAGATCCCTGTGCCTTCTCTCACTCTTAGTATCGCTCCTTTAACACATGTATTAAAGTGTTTGAAAGAGTAGTGAGCCTAGCTGAGAAAGTCAGTGACTCTCATGTTTTCCCAGGTCTGTGAAATTTGCTCAGTTAACTTTCTTCCTCAGTTCCCTCATATACAAAAGAACAGCACATGTGGCAGGGAGGTTGTAAGACTCAACTAAGATAAATTCACGTGACAGTACAACTCACGAGCAATGTCATGTGTGTACAAAGCAAGCTCTTTGGAGTCAGAAAGAACTGGACTGAACCTGGGGCCCCATCAATTACTTACTCCATAGACTTCAATAAGGTCTGATTCTCCATTTTCTCATAATATTTAGCCCTAACATTTTCCATGTAAGTCCTTGCATAGTACTTGCTACATAATAGAAACTTAGCAAATGACTTCTATTATGTTTATGATATAGGTGTCAGTTGTTTTTATCATACATTGGCAGATACTTTTAGTGTCTACTTGAGCAGTTATAATATGCCAAGTAATTTTACAAAATACAAACAACACTCGAATCTCAGTGTCTTAAAACAACAAAGACTTAATCTTTGTGCAGATTAAAAGTCTACTGTAGCCAGGCACGGTGGTTCGTGCCTATTGAAGCGACCAGGGCTAGGAATTGTGGTTCGAGTCCTGCCTGGGGCCCATAGCGAGACCTAGTTCCAAAAAAAAATCTGGGCGTGGTGACACATGCCTGTAATCCCAGCTACCTGGGAAGCTGAGGCTGGGAATTGCTTGAGTTCGTGGTACCCCGGGCAATGAGAGCCTGGGGTTCCACGGGCAAAAATAGCGAGACCTAGTCTCAAAAAAAAAAAAAAAAGTATACTGTAGATATCCACCATGGGTTGGGGGTGCGGGGGGTCATTTAGGAGCCCAGGCTGATGGACTCTGCATCTCTGTGCTTCCACAGAGATAGTAGAACACTTGCCAAAGCAAGTGGAAAAAAAAATTGCATATCACATTAATTGTTAATGCCACCACCTGAATTGGCTGTAAGTCACCATTGCTCATATTTCATTGACTGATAGAAGTGACAAGGATACTTACACAACTTCAAAAAGGTATCAGAAGGGGAAATACCACTCTACCTTGTATCAAATATATAGAACTACCTATCAACCTCAAAACCATCTTCCTTCTCACTTTTTTCTTGATATCAGAGACTTCTTTTTAATCCACTTAAAAATGTATTTTCAGTGTTCATTCATCCATGTGTGTGGAAAAATGTGACCCCAAGGAGTCAATATGGACTAATCATGGTGGTATCATTCCCTTGCCAGTGATGAGTTTTGATACAGGTACATGACCTGCTCTCCGGTAGTGGAATCCAAAGGGGATTCTCTTTAGGATGGATGTAGTGAGTGTTGAGGGAAGGCTTCTTTTGCTAATAAAATTAGAGAAGGATTTAGGTAAGTATTCTTGCATTGCTGGTGATTATTGTGTTTACCTGTATGCCAGGAACTGCTGTGGTGATCTTGAGTCCATCCACGCGATGAACTTCCTTGTCACACTGAGAATGGTGGAAAGTCTCTGGCCTATGATAATGTCACTGAACCTCCATTTAGCCATTCCTGGACATGTTTCCCAAGTAGGTTTCCTTTTTATTTTATTTATTTTTACATTTTTAATTTGTGAAAGAACTTAAGAGTAATCAGAGGGAACAGGATATAAAAACAAAGGGATGATGGGAGAGTCTGAGGGAGTATTGACATAGATGGTTTCCTGGAGGATGAGTGAAATGTGCACATAAAGAGAACAAAACTCCAAACCAAAATTAAGAGGAAAGATAATAAAACAAATAATCAAAAACAAATAAAAGAATTAACATTTTAAAAAAATTTAAAGTACATGTTAGACTCCATATGACCCCATGATTTCAAAATAAAATAAACTTAGCAAGAACTGGTTTTCAGAAAAAATAAGTCAGAAAGGAATATATAACCCAGTTTTTTTTAACAGCTAGAAGAAAAATGTAAAATTACAGTAGTAATTTTCTCTCATTAGTGTGATTAAGATTTATTTTAATTTCCTTAAATATTCTCTAGTCTATAAATTCAATGAGCTTCCTTTTTAAAAGGTGTCTTCTGTTATTCCCAGAAGCATCTCAGCAGACAGAATGATAGGTTATGTAATAGCACAGTGACCTACCTATGCTTTTTCAAGACTTGTGGCAAAGTCAGACCAAGTTTTTCCCTCTGAATATGAACATAGATAAATCAATACACCTGGGAGAGATTAGTCATCCACAGAAGTTGATGGACATTTAATCCTTAAGAGATTTGGGAAATGGCCAGATTTTCTTCAGCTAGTTACTAAAATGTAAAACTAAGCAGACAGTAACTTAAACAGCGATGGTTTTTAGTGGGTACACCTGAAGGAAGCTTGTATAGAAAGAAACTAGAAGGGCTTCTCAGCATTAAGTATTCTGGAACCTCCAGAAAGGAGGAGTTTGCAGCAGGGCAAGCAGAGTTCATTAGATGGTGCTGTAGTGCGATGAACTATCCCAGGAGACTATCTGATTACTTTTGCTCAGATGCTATGCATATCAAAGAAACTTCTGATGACTAATTCAGTTCCTTGGGGTCCTTGAAGTAGAAGTAGGGACATGTGGTGTGTAAAGGAACCAGAATTGCCAGGACATCTGGTTCCTGAAACAATATAGGAGCTAAATATGGTTCTTGGTACCTGAGAATGTAGTCATGGTCTTCCCAGTTATTGGATTGGGGCCTCAACAAGGGCATTTAGAACATACTGTGAACCTGGGCTTCTGTCCTATGAAACATAGCCACTAACCATGACATCTTCAGGGTAATGTTGGAAATAAAATGCAATAGAAGATGTGAGAGCACTTTGGAAACTACCAGACTATGAATTGCTGAAGTACTAAATCACTGCTCATTGCCCTTCCCTTTGCTCATTCCACTCAGGAATGCATTTTCCTCATGTTGACTTTCCATGTAAAATTCCCTATATGCTTTTGCTCTTCATCTGATGAATTCCTAGTTATCTAATAACACTCAATTGAGTATTTTTACTGAAAAGGCTTTTTTATCCCCAATTCAGTTTACATCAACTCTTTCATGGTGCCCAGTTCTTCTTCATGGCACTTGTCAAAAGTACAGAATACATTTCTTGGTGTATTTCTTTATCAGTGTCTCTTATCAGATTATAAACTCCGGGGGGGGGGGAGCATCTTGTGAATTTCACCTTCCATTGCATTCCTAGGAGGCAGCACAAAACAAGAATTCAGTATTACCTGCTGAGTAAGATGAGTGTCATATGAATGCAAGATGTTATTATTCAATTTTCCAATTTAAAACCATTGGCCTCTTTATGCTCTGAAGAGTTCATTTAGTTTGGGTCAATTCATCCCACTGAATTAAGTAAGTTCTGGGTGGTAAGATAATGTTGACCCTGGGTGCTGGGGATGAGGATCAACTCTGTACTGTGGCTGTGGGCGGCTGAAGATCTTTCTCTTTCCCATGTATTTATTTGACCATTCTGACATTAAGACAGTAGGCTCCGCCCCATGTAAGATGACTTTTCTTCAGGAATTGGAGCAATACAGTGGAGAGGAAAGCTTGAGTATGGGAAAAGTAGCATAGGTGAAAAGTGAACTTTCTGATATCCTATTTCAGGCATAACTTGTCAGAAAGCTGTGTAGGAAGAAATGGAACAAGGTACAGCTTGGGCTTCTTTTTCTTTTTACTGTGCCTCTGATTCTAGGACTATTTTGAGGTACCACAGTGTCTACAGATTTTTGTTAAGGTGGGGATCTTGTGTGAAACCAATCCCTTTGAATAGGGGAGGGAAGACTGTGGGTAAGTTTTGATGGAGGCCAAAGTTATACTTGGAGTTTTGACTGCCAGAGGCAGAGATGTGGGAGGGGATGGCAGAGTGGGAGACAAAGAACAGGTTGGTGAGGGACCTGTAGGTGGGGAGAATGTCAGTGGGTACCCTAGTCCCTGTATTATTTGAGGTCAAATATGCTTTCTTTAGCTAACTTCTTTCCCATCAATCCATCATCTAGACTGTTGCCAGAATGAATCTTTGTTGAGAGAGTCTACTACATCCCTTCACTGCTTCAAATCCTTCTAACATTTCTCTACCATTCACATGGTAACCACCAAACTCTTAGCATACAATAGATAATTATCTCACCCTTAAATTTTCCTGCTTCATCTGTCTTCACTTTTTTTCTCACACCTCCATTCCCAGCCTCTCCAGACAGCTTGTAAATCCCTAACCATACCATTTTTTTTATACCCTGGTGCCTGCACATGCAAGTTCCTCCTCCAGGCTTTTTCTGCCTAGTGAGTTCCATCAGATCAGTTCAGATGTCACCTCTTTGAGAAGTCTTTCCTGCTAATGCCTCCTCCTCCCCATCTGCCACCTCTTTCTGCTTCATCTCTTCCCTCCTCCCGATCAGATTGAATTCCTTGAGAAGGGGGCTTGTGGTCTGCACTTCATTGACTCTCCACACTTAAAAAGCCACAGAGAAGAAACCTAGGTTCAGAGGAATGCTTTTCTTTAGATATCAAAAGTCCAAAACCAAATATCTTGACCAGTTTCCAGAATTAGGAAGGGATAGTGAAATCTTTGGAACCATTCCGGCTTCTAATCCTCTTCCCCTCTTTCATGGGATTCTTCTAGACCCACACGAAAATGGGTGACGGAGGCAATAGCAAAACAGACTAGAGTGCATTGCTTTTCTTCAATTCCACCAATGCATGTTATCTCTAATAATAAAAGGGCTTACCTTCACACGATCCTTCTTTCTGTCAAGTAAATATTGAGTCCTAACTTCTGGACCCCTGAAACCAATTAATTTTACAAACAGAAAGCACCCCCCCCCGCCATTACCAAAGAAGAGATTGTTTTTAATAAAGCCACATCTGGAACTACTTTTTATGCCTATATAATAATTGCATATTATCTGCCCCATGTCTACCTTTGAGTCAGACAGACCTATTTTATATAAGAAGATACCCACTTGCATTAGTAGTTGAGGGAAGAGATCCTCTGTGTGCCTGGAAGAATAGATGTGCTAATCATTTATTTTAAGAGCATTCATTGAGAACTATGCTTTAGATTTTTCTGGACGTCTTCATTTCATTTGGAGCTGGCTCTAGAAATGGATGAGATGTATTTCACTAGAAAAAATGAAGATCTGGAATTATTCTGGAGGAGGGTTTATGTTTTTATTCTTTATTTATTCTTTATTCAGTCATCTCACACTTCTTTTATATACATCTTTTTTAGACCAGGCACTGTACTAAGAGACTGGGGTTAATAGGTGAGTAGGCTAGGGTTCTACTAAAATGTTCTGGATGCTTCATGTGGAATATACATTCCACCTGAAAATGGGATGGTTTCCACAGGAAAAGAGCTACTTCTGCTAAGCCTGAAGAATGGGTAGGATACATCAGTTGAACCAAAAGGAAAGATATTCCAGGTAGAGGGATGAGAACAAGCAGAAACATAAAGGGGTAAAAAAGCAAGGGATCAGATTCATACTAAGATATATTTCTTTTAAGTGAGTATGTAGTCTCCAGTTTAAAGATTTTTAATATTTTTTTGTCATGAAACAAAATCACACACAAATGCGAATGTGGGAGTATCTATGCATGTGTGTGTACACAGACACAGTTTTGTGGGCTTTTTTACTGAATTCATGAACCTTTTATGCCAACAGAAAAGGTCATAAGTCTGATTGAAATATATATATGTGTGTGTATCTATCTATCAAATGAAAAAGATTAATGACTGTTATTAGCTTCATCTCCAACTCTTGGTATTCTCCCCCATAACTCTTTGAATACCCATAATAAAATTAAACCTCTGAGTGTCTACAAACTATTAGGATTATTCTGTCTCTAAAGTTTGCCATGATTACTCCTTCTACCCCTTTTGGTTAGAATTTCAGGGATTTAAATCTAGAATGTTAGTTGAAACAGGTGTAGAAATAGACCTGAGTTTCAGATTTTTATTTTAACCACCGAAGTCCAAAGCAAACTGGGGAGTGGTGTGGCTTTTCTGTGCTACACTGTTGTCTGGGCTTAGTCTACCTTTGCAGGTAATTAATTCCCCAGCCTGCTTATTTTTTTTCTAGTTGGCTCTTGTTTAGCTTCCACAGAGCCCCACCCCACAGTGCTTTATTGTCCCTTTGCTGACTTTTTCCTGCATATGGTCAAAATCTACTCACCTTCCGGGTTGCTGACATCGGCAAATTCCCTGTTTGGCAAACTGGGCTTTACTCCCAGTAACCCTTTGTTACAGAAGCATTATTACAGTAGAGTGAATTGGATGGCTCACAAACTCATCCAATCTCTTACACTCAGTCTCTTCCACTCCTAGATGTACCCCTAAGGAGAAACTCTTTGTGTCTTTGGATTTACAGCCACAGGCAGGATATTAGCACTCCCAGACCTGTTGGGTATTGGAGCACTGCTAATGAGCAAACAGCCCTGCCTCAATTAGTGGTTTGTGAAATATTCCTGGATATCAAATTGCTTTTGCTGCCTGATAATCATACTGGCTCCTGGGATAAAAAGATCCAAGTCAAAATTGTTCCCTTGATGAGTACTGCCTTGTTGATCCCCTAAGTTATATATCTGTTGATAGAACTCAAGTTTTTCATTTCCCCAGAGCTAAGATTTGATTTACACATGCAATCACTGGGTTGGTGCTCATGTTTTCTCTTGCAAACCCTTTCCATAATATCCATTGGATATTATAAAATGGGGCTTGTAATTATTTGAACAGGACTAATTATTTTAGAAACAAAATAAGAAATAAACTATAGAAGATCCAAAATGGCAAACTTTTATAATAGCAATCTTCCCAGACATAGCTGTTTATGATGTGTGTGTGTGTGTGTGTGTGTGTGTGTGTGGGTGTGTGTGTTGGGGAGAGAGACTCAGATTGCAACTTTTGTGTTGACTCTCCCTAAGTTCTTTGCTTCTTAATTACCTTCAGATGGTGTTAATGTTAACCCCAGCAACTGAAAACCTTCTTGTGAGAAAAACTAGTAAAGGGAAAGGAATTCAAGATCTGTTAATTGTAGTTGAATATGTTTATTTGTGTCAAGAATGTTGTTATAAATATTCATAAGCAAAGACCATCTCTTTTACCTAGTAATTGTTAAAGTGAAGATTCCAAATGGGAAGGATACATTTTTTTATATAAAAATCTGCCATTTTTCCTGCTTTGAAAAAACACATCTGTTGTTACATTTCTAACATACATGGTCTCAGCACATGCCACCCGATGTATCTAAACTTTTTATCTACACTTTGAAGTATTTGGCTTCCCAGTGTGCTGACGCTCTGCTCTCCATCCCCAAACCCACACCATCCTTTGTAAGAGATTATATAGGTAGCTGGGAGAGAGAAGAGTATAACTTGAGGAGAGCATCAGTAAAAATTATTTCTAAAGTCCAGTAGAGATCAGCTTTTACTGTTGATAAGCAGCACTGAGGATGACTAAGTCTTCCAAGTCCGCTTAGATAGATAATCTATAGATAATGCAGGAAAGAGGTGGGGGGTTACTTTATCCAATATTTTATTGTATTTAAATATCCTTTCTGAAATTTTCAGAAACAAAACATAAAAAAATTATATACTTTATTACAAATGGTAAACTCAGAGTGCTCCAAATCTCTTATTTACAAACAACACTGGGCAGGACACCCAAACAAACAAACATGAAATAACTTACAAAGGCATGAAGCTGTTTTATTGACAGTAATCAGCTTTCATCAAATTAAAAAATATATATATGTACATACACAGTTAAGGCAGGCCAAAAAGAGTTCATTTGTAGGCTCAGCCTTGTTCTCACAAACCTCCCTCCCACCTCCCCTCCCCAAGATCCCCCCTTTTGTATTCTTAAGGAGTACTACAGAAGCGATCTACAGTCTCTATAGCAGGTTGTAACCCCTCCCCCTCCCCCTGGTAATACTGAATGAGATCGAATGTTAGGTCCATGCAGTTCTTGGTCAATGTTAAAGAAAAGTTGAACGTTCTGTTCTTGCGGGGACAGCCCATCGCAAAGCGGGGCAACCCGCAGGCGGCCACTCCTTGGCTCCGCACCAAGGGAGGGCACGCCAAGTCCTTCCCACTCGTGCACACTGGGGGCGCCGTCAGGACGCAACCCAGTCCAACTTGGATACCCTTGGCTTTAGTCCTCCACTTCTTTTTTTCTCTCTGTCTCCTGTAACTTGTCAAGTTCTCAAGTCAGTCTCTGTTTTTGTCTCCTTTGCCCCTCAGTCCCAAACCTCTCCTCAAAACGTTTGCAACTGCTGCGTTAGCATGAGTTGACACCCGCTGTTAACGTGGTTCATGACTTTCTGTTTAAGCTGTGCCACCTGTTCCCTGAGCATGTTAGCTGTGGACGCCAGCTCCGAGTTCTGAGCTTTCAAGGTTTTCACTTTTTCCTCCAACCGGGCGATCCTCTCCAGCTTTCTTTTCCGGCACTTGGAGGCAGCGATGCGGTTCCTCATGCGCTTCCTCTCGGCCTTGATTCGCTCTTGGGACTCCATGTCGATGGGGGACAGGGGCGGCGTCTCCCCGGGCATCTCGGGCACTGTCTGCGGCTCCTCCTTCAAGGCCTGCAGTCGCGGGTGCTGCACCGGGATCTGCTGCGGCAGGTGGTGGGGTTGCGGTGGCTGCTGCTGCTGCTGCTGGGGCTGAGCTGAGAAGGCCAGGCCGCTTGCGCCGTAGGAGGGCGCCCCGCCACCGCTGCTCAGATTGCCGGGGTTGAAGTTGCTGAGGTTGGCGTAGACCGGAGGCTCGCTGTGCAGGCCGGCGCTGAAGCTGCCGCTGCCGCCCGCCACCGAAGCCACCGCGGGAGCCACCATGCCCGCCCCACTGACCGGTTGCGCCGCGGACGTGACGTTGGGTAGCGTGTTCTGGCTGTGCAGTTCAGCAAGGGCGCGCACGAAACCCTCCGCAAAGCCCTCCTGCTCATCCGTCACGTTCTTGGGGCACAGGAACTGAGTGGGGGTCGGCGTGGTGGTGATGTGCCCGTTGCTGGACTGGATTATCAGGCGCTCCAGCTCCGGCGATGCCAACTTGAGCAGCCCCACGTCGGGAGAGGTGAGGAGATCGGAGTTCTTGGCCCGGAGGTGGGGCTTCAGGCTGCCCGCCGGGTCCGCCAGGTTCAGGGTCATGCTCTGCTTCAGGATCTTGGGGTTACTATAGCCGTACGCGCCGCTCTCGGACTGGAGGAACGAGGCGTTGAGGGCATCGTCGTAGAAGGTCGTTTCCATCTTTGCAGTCATAGAACTGTCCGTCTCTCCGCGTGGGGTTAGTTTGGGCTGCGCGCACAAGTTTCGGGGCCGCAACAGCGCGCAAGCAAGCCGGGGACACTCGCGCCTCCCGGGGCTTGGGGAGAAAAAAGTTTGTCTAAGAGCGCGCGCGCTCGCCGGCTGTCCTCCCCCCCGGCGCCCGGCTCACCAGTTCGTTCCAGGAAACGCAGGGTTAAGCGAACGCCGCTGCACTCTGACTCGTCGGCTGGCGCGCGCGGCCGGGCTTTGAAAAGTCGCGGTCACTCACTGAGCGTCCTCCTCCGGTGCCGCGCTCCCCGGCGACAGCGGCTCTCTTGGCGGCGCGGGTCAGCGCGGACCCCGCAGGTGGCCAGCCGGCGGCGGAGCTCCGCCGCCCGGACTCGGACGACGGTTCCCTCCTCCGCTGCGAGGGGAGGGCTCGCGCTCGCCCAAGTTCAGCAGCCGGTGAGAGCGGAGCGGAGCGCACGTCCTCGCCTCCCTCCTCTGTCCGCCGCCTGCTTTCCTCTAGCGCCGAGGCAGCTTCAGGAGGAAAGCTTTGCAAAAGTTCGCTTCGGGACCCGGGACCACTTGTCCCTTGTCCTCGCGGCCAGGAAAGTTCTCTGCCGCTGCAGCCGCTCGCTGGACTTCCCCGGCGACTGCTCTCCGCGCTGTCAGCAGCGCCCGCACCGCGGGGTTCTCCCCCCTGGGGGCGGCTGGCGAAGGGGTTCTCCGGGCGCTCCCCAAAACACCAGCCCGGGAGCCACTGGCGCTAGCTCTGGGCCGTTGGTGAGAAAAATGGAAAAGAAAATAAGATGTGCAGTCGAACTGTACTGCCGTCTTGAGTAACTGCGCCGTCTCTCTGAGTCCGTGCACCTCCACTCGCGCCTCGCCGCCTCAGCCACACTCAGTGCAACTCTGAGCCCTTATCCAGCCAGAGCTCAACACTTATCTGCTACCAGTCAACCCCTAAAAATAGCCCATGATGTCACCCCAAGGCCTTCCCATTGGCTCGCGTCGCTCTCAGGGGGGCGGGCCCGCCCGTCGCTATGGAGACTTACCCTAGAAGATTCTTCTCCGGACCCGCGGAGGCTCACGGGATGAGGTAATGCTCCGCTGCCCTCCTACAGTTGGGCCCTTCTTTCTCCTCCACCCCCCCGCCCCCTCCCGCGCGACTCGCGCCCCACTCTTCTCCCCTCCCCTCCCCGACGCGTCTTTCCCGGCCCGCCTGGTGCATTGTGGGCTGACGTCTTGGGGTTTGACTGTCTAGTGACGGTGGCTGCCGCGAGTCGTGCGGACGCGGGCGCTCGCCGACTCTGACAGACCCGGGCTGAAGTTCGGGACTCGGGTGGAGAATGCAGGGGATGCGGGCATTCGGAAGGCTGGGGAGCTGGGCCAGGTGTCTGGGGCCGTGGGCGCGGGCCGGGTGGTATTTCCCCACTTGAGGGGTTCGAAGTCATCCGCGGGCTCTTGGCCATCGCGCGCGGGGCGGCGAAGCTGAGCGCCCGGGTCGCCCCCCCCGCACTTCCGGGGGGCGGGAGCACCTCCCTTAAGGTGGCTCAGTTAAGTCCTGGTAGCGGCGAGCGAGAGTGGGCTTACGTTAAGGGGCGGTCTAGCTGAGTTGGCCCCCCACGTTGGCGACGCGCCGAAGTTTGTCTTCTGGTCAAGTTCAGGAGCGACCTTTCGCGCCTCCGACTGCGCCTAGAAGCCGAGGAATTTGCATTTCCCGAAACTGGGCGCTGCGCGGTCGCTGCCGCTCCACCGCTTCACCCGCCTGGCCTCGGGTCTCGGGTGCGGGGGTTCACATCGCTGCCTCCGAGGGGAGGCTTTTGGTCGGGGGTGGAATTAGGGGGCAGCCGTTTGACAGACGTCTGTTTGAATATGGGCGTTTAGGGAATCCGAAACTTGGGGAAGCTGTGTGATCGTCTATACTCTCCGCCCCCGCACAACACGCACACGCTTAACTCGCCTCACACGCGCGCACGCACACACACACACACACACACACACACACACACACACTCCTCTGCTTCCCGGAAAACAGTCGGGAGAGCTGCAGACACTTGCCAGAAGTCACGAGGCGAATCCAGGGTACAACTAGGATCTAAAGCCTCTCGGCTCCAGCGGGGTGGTGGACCCATATCCCTCGTAGCCTCTAGGAAGCGCTAGACACATGTAAGTGATTGCTTTCCCTTGGCTGTGCTATCCGCCCCCATCCCCCATCCCCTAGGGGCAGAAGTATTTGGTGGAAAAAATACCCAAGTCGGGAATCGGAGGCTCTCGTGGTCAGCGCTGCCACGGTGAGAACTGAACAAATCACCGAAGTTCTCTGAGCTTAGGTTCCTTCATCTAAGCGGGCCTGGTAAGAAGCACGTCACCGGACAGAGTTAGACTAGTATGATCGCCTCAGGGCTAGGTGATGGTCGCCGAATAGTCCCCTTCCCTAACCTTCCTCGGCATTTGCACAGCTTCCAAGGAATGTCAGGATATGAGTGATGTGGCAGAACCAGGTGTACTGACTCCTGGGAGTGATCGCAGGAAAGGATCAGAAGTTCTTCCCCAGGGTGTTCTACGAGCGACTGGGGCTCCAAGTGGGACAGGCAGCTGCAGTTTACTGTTTCTAAGTTCTGATTCTGGCCTGTTAGCTTATGACGTGGGTTCATATCCTTGAAACTTAAGGTATTGTGGCTTTGAAGAGTTTGGAATCAACAATCCAACAGTGATTGGAGCCAGGGAAATCCCGATAACTTTTCTTCACTCCAGGCACTCAGCTCTCATTTCCTGAATAGAGAAAAACTGAATGGCTTCTGTGAGCCTGGCACTGAACTGAAGTCAGGGTGGGAAAAGGGATACAGCAAATAACAAGCTTCTGTAACTTCTCTCAAGGAGGGGACATTCTCCATATTCTTGCCCTGAATCTTTTTTTTTTTTTTTTGTAATCAGGGAGCATGGGTACTCAATTTTTTTTTAAATAACAGAAATAAAAATAAATTTAATGTATCAAACACCTACTCTCAACCAGACAGTCACCTAAGCAATTAAATATGCTGCTTCTTCCCACACCATCTTGAGATGTACATATTAGCATTTGAATTTGACATATGATGGCAAAAGCTCAAAGAGGTAGTACCACCTCAGGTCACAGAGACACCTGGAAATTGATCTCAGGTCTGTATAATGTTCCCAGTTCTGTCTTCTCAGCTCTGGGAGACTTTCTTGGTTGTCTGCAGAGGAAACGGTGCTTAGGTGGTGGGATAGAAAAATCATCTTCCTGGTCCTCTATAACTCTTTTCAGAGCCTCCTTTCGGAGCTCATGTGCTTAAGAACTTCAAAACTTAGGACTTTATATAAATATATATCTTTTGTCTAAAATTTCTGTGTGTTCCTCCTTGCCTTCTGTGGTTTAGTAAGCTGATTTTCTCCTTATGTTGAGAAAGCATATTTTGTCCAAAAAATAATGGATCTGTTCATGTTAACACCCTTGCTTGGAAGCCTTTATTGGCTTCCCCCTCAGATCAGGAGTGTTCAAATGCCTTTGCCTGGGAGAAGGGACTTTTCATCTCCAACTGCTCTCCAACTTCACCTTTCACTCCCAGCATCAGCCAGGATAGTCTGGGTTATGTTGCCCTAACAAAACAGTCCTAAAAGCCTATTGTGGGTCTGCACAAGTCCTCTGTTCACCGTGGCCACTGAAGAACAAAGGCAGAAGAGAGCTTCACCTTGACATATTCTTCTCCTTCCCCTGTCTGGGGACAGACTACTGGTGCTCAAGGCATTTACCTACAAAATTGACACACCACACTTCTGTTCACATGTCAATGACCTAGTCACATGCCATACCTGACTTTACATTTCTAATTCTACCAATGTCTTGAAAGAGAGAGAGAGCCAGGAATACTTGAGGGAATAATACTAATGACGATGAGTTTGTATTTTTGTATATCAAATGTTTGATTTTACTGCCACAAGCAGAATTCCCTCATTCTTTCCTTTTCAGGGGACAACCCAGAAGATACACATGTTGTCACAGTATCAATGTCACTTTCCAGATTCTGGGTGATATGTACTAGACCCTCTACATCAGTTTCCGATGAACTTTTTAAAGGCAAGGTAGCTAACCTGCACATCCTCATTAAGTAGTGGTTGAATGGGACAGGATAACTGCAATGGACTCTGGAAAGTAGAAGACTGAAAGACCACGAGAGACACTGGTCCCCTTCTGCTTTTTGAGTGTAGCTGCTCTAACGGTTGTTTTTTGTGACCCAAGGTTGAGGTGTCTTCTCTAAATCAGGGTTTAGAGAAATATGTTTTTTAATAAGCTTTTATAATTTGGGGGAGTATAGAGTGATAGTAACTCTCAAATACAGATTCCTTTAATCTTTTAATTTGAGCTGATGCCATTCAGGACAATTCACAAAAAATGCAGGCTTCTTATCTATTTGGTTTCAGACATTTCATGTACCAAAAGTTATAGTGAGGGTTTTTCTAGACATGTTTATATGGTTTGCTGTATTTCGTGGCTTTTGCTGTCATGTCTGCCAGTCTCGCCAGTTCTCACTCTTGATTTACTTTTGAGTGCTTTGTCCTTATTGAACTTTAGTGGGAGAGTAATATTTTTCTAGGACCATTTTGTCCAACTGAAAACACCCTGGGTAATGATTTATCCACAGGTTTGTACAGTAGGTTTGAGGATTTACCCTTGATGTGATCCATACTTTTAATTGGCTTTTTCTTGCAACAATTCTTTTACATTTTACCAGTCAAGTTCAAGAATTGCTTCTTCTAATACTACAGAACTCTAAATTCATATATCTTCTCTGTTTTTCATTCCTGCATGCAAACTGGTCAAACCTTTCCTGAGCTCATCTCTTTGTACTAAGTTTCCAGTTGCACCCAATAACTGTGAACACCTGCTAATATGATTTTGCTTTACTATCTCTTGCTTTAGTTAATTAGATTCATGATGCCTTCTAAATGATCACAGGAGATATGTTCAGCAACTAGTCTACCATTCTCTTGGCTTCTGATGAATGTTATTAATTACAGCCCCTGTTAATGAATGTTTTGGGTTTTTTTGTTTGTTTTTAGTAACATTACCTCATATCTAAGTGCAAATTTTTGTCAGTCATGATACTCTCAGTTTTCTGCTATAATAAGCAATCCTAGATTCTCAGTGACCTATTCCCAGTCTTTTTTTCTTGCTCCCATTACATATTCAAGGTCAAAAGGCTTCAGTTCCATGTGTTTACTCCTCTGAGTGACCAGGTCTGGAGAAGGTTTCATCTTGGTGTCTGTCCTTGACAAGGGAAGGAAAGCGTAGTGAGTTCTTGGCTTGAAGTGCTTCCTCCCAGATATGGCACACATTACTCGTATTAGCATCATTTCGGCCAAAAAACTAGTGCCATGACCATGTTTTCCTAAATGGTACAAGAGAGTACAATTCTCTTAGCGTGCCTGAAGTCAGAGAGCTGGAAATGCACACCTCTGTGTTGGCTAGGTTATGCTTTGGTTGCTGTCCAAAAATCTTGCTGACTTGCAGTTATGGTTATTTCTCACTCATGCCACATGTCCATCATTGCTAGGTCTCTGTCTACACACATCTTTGCACACAACTCTGGGTCCCTTTCTGAACCTTTGCTGATTATCAGAAAGCAGCATGATGATTAAAGCTTCTGCAGAGAGTAGTTTACATGGCCAAACCTGATGTCAGTGGGGAGGAACAGCAAGTGTTTGTGAATGGTAATATAGTCACCACACCCTGTTCTTCACATTCCCCCCATTTTTCTGAGTCTCAGCCATCCCAAACATTTTCCATTCCTTTGACATCTTTCTGTCTTTCCATTTATTTTTACCCTTAATCAAAAGCCATTTGGAAAACTTCTATTCATTCTTCAAGGCCTGGTTCAAATAATTACTCCCTCTGAAGTTTTCTGTTATCCCACCCCCCACCCTGCACTCAAGTAGTTATTATCTTCTTTCGCTCTCACCATCCCGGACACCTATCTGAAGAAGAGAATGCTTGTCATGTTATCTTACAAATGTCTTTTTACCTCATTGACTCCAAGTCCAGGAACTGTATCTTACTCATTGTTGTGGCTCCAATTCTTAAATGCCGTACCCAGCACATAAAATGACAAAAGGCCCTTAGTAAATGTTTGTTGATTTTTTTTAAAAGTTAATCTTTTCCATAGTGGAATTAAGTGGGTATTTTAATATTCATAACTCAAAGCAAAGAGAGTGCCATATAGCTGAACTCTGCCCATCTTTCCTGTCTCATATTCTATACTTTCAGCTTTTGCTCTTTGTTTATCCTGTTGCCCCCTCTCTCCTTTTTTGGATGGAATTTTCAAATAGAAATAGTTCCTTGTTTTAACACATGAAAAGTTGGAATTTGTCAAATTCTTATGCTGAAACCTCCTTAAGCACGCCTCACTGGATTTGGGATAAAGCCCAAAATCTTTACCTTGTGCATGAGATCCCACACGAGTGTTTGGTTCCTCCAGCCTAGAATAGCTAGTTCTTCTCCCTGTTTACAGTCACACAGGCTAAGGTGGCTGTCAGTCAGGATAGCCTAGCTTACACTACAGTAAAAAAAAAAAAAAAAAAATTCAAATCGCCAAGACTTAAGACAAAGCTTTATTTCTTATTCCTCTTCCATGTCTGTCAGGATTGATGGGGACACTGATCACGTTGCCTTCCTCTGGGACCCAGTCTGATGGAGCACTGACTTCCAGGAATATTACAGATCTCATGGCAGAGGAAAAGAAAGTTTTGAAGGGTCTTTACCAGGTGATTAAGTGCCTTTGTCTGAAAATGTCACATGTCTCTTCTCATAGTCCTTTGGCTAAAACAAGTCTTAGGGCCTCACCCAGCACTGGGGAACCAGGAAATGCAATCCTATCTGCCTGGAAGGCAGAGAACTGCAAGTATTTGGTGACCAGCCCTATGACTCCAACTTTGGACTTCTTTAGTTCCCCAAACAAGATAAATTGTTTCCTGCCAAGGAATCCTCATCCTAGTGCTCCTACCTCTTCCCTGTTCCCTGGTTCAATTCTGTCTTCCTTTGACTGTCATCTAGCTTAAATGATACCTCAAGAGATGGCCAGTGATTTCCATATCCCATTTAAATTAGATTCCTCTCTTACATCTCCTAAGTCCTTGTACTGCATTTTCCTTTAGGGGAGTTGGGATTTGATGAGGGTGATACATAACACCTGCCTCGTTCAGTCTTGAGTTCAGAATTACCTGAAAGTTAGACAGAGCCATCAGATGAATGGAGATAAAAATGTCGATGACTGGCAGGCATGACTACAGTGGACATTGTGATGCTGCACCTCTGAATTAAACTTATCCATTGGGGCCTGGCAGGCAGAGCTGTCTCCTCCAAAAGAAGAGTGTGTATAGCCTGTAAAAAAAAATAACTCTGAAAATAGAGAACAGGTATCTGAGGTGGGCTTGCTAGCTCTTCCAAACTCGGCAATCAGTAAATTAATCCTCTTCCATGAGGAGTAGATCAGGGATAGAGAATATGGGCAAGAGAACTGCTCTAGGAAATGTCCCTTCATGGAAACCTGACGTCAGGAGATACAAATTTCCTCTTAATGGAATTTACCCCAATTTGTTGTTCCATATTTCTTCTTGTAGTGTGTGTGTGTGTGTGTGTTTGTGTGTATTTGTGTGTGTCTTGCTTACTAGAGACCAAGCATCAAAAGGATAGGTAAGAGATGTCTTTTTGTCTTTGCTGTACTCAGCATTTAGTGTGGTGCTTCACTTAGGTAATGTTTAATAAATCTATACTTTGTCAGGTTCGTGCGGAAGTTCTTCTCTTGGATGAACTCTCTACAGAGTGAGCTCTCATTTGCTTGAGAATGATTTCTAGTTTTGGAATGTTCCATTCTCCTCTCCAATAGGATCTTGTTATCTTGGAATGTACAACTACATCACAATTGGGGTAAAGAGGTAGTAATGAAGAAAACTGAACTACAAGAAATTGAATTGAACTGTCAGAGAACATGTGTGGATTGGTTTTCTTGTGAAAGAGGACTACATATCCCTTGTACACACCAAGAGATGGTGATGTCTTCTCAGCACTCAGAAGTTCCATAAGACTACAGGATCAGAAAGCAAGGATCCTTACAGGTTATCTTCCAACTCCTTTCTTCCCTCAGTGAAGGAATGCTATTGGCTTCACTACTTAAATACTTCAGTGAGACTCAGAACTGGAGACTGATCCTTCTATTGAATGCTATCATTGGACCTTGTTGGGAACTTGTGGACTTGAAACTGTAGAAAAGGAGAAAGCAACTCTGACCAATCACAGAGCTCTCAGAGGTTACCAAATACCGAGATACCCAGTGTCTCCTCCATTGGAGGAGAATAGAAAGAACTGGGAATATTTACTCAGGGTGAAGTAGAAGAGACTCAGGTAGGGATAAGAGATAAGAGTCTCCTATCTCTGTGAAGCATCACCTGGGAAGTTAATTTACTGTGTTTTAAGGTCAGAGTGAGTGAGAGGAATGGTTAAAAGTTCAAGAAGAACACACTGCTCAATATAAGAACATTCTGAATTTACTGTTGTAAATGGACTAGATCCCTTTAAAGTAGAGTTGAAGTTTATCCATTCAGTGTGTATTTACTGTGTACTCCAGACCAGATATTATGTTGAATTAGTTTGTGATTTTTCCTGTGAGCCTACAATAACTTGTAGTCATTATTCCTTTTTCTCAAGTTCATGAAAGCCATCTGAAAATAGTCTCTTTTAGAATGTGAGTGTTTTCTCATTTCTGGAATTGACCCTTTTATTTCAAAATTTGAAAACCCAGAATGATATTTTCTCATTTCAGTGTTAGTTTATGGACATTTTTCTATCAAGGTGTTTTCAGTAATCAACGTCACTTGCACTTCAGATAACTTGAGAAGACTTGACAGTCTCTAACCATTTGTGGCAGAAGAACCCTAATGCGTTTACCCAAATCCCTCTTTCTTTTCCTCCTGTACATACATCTAAACTATATTTCCTGGCCTCTTTTACTACTAGTTATGTGACCACATGGTTGAGTTTCAGCCTGTACTAAGGTAATGAACGTCATGTGTGCCAGTTGTAAATCTGGTTCATAAAACCACCTCTTTCTAGCCTCTGGTTAAGTATAAGGAATATAAAGGACAGTTACACGAATGGAAGTACCCAGGATCTCTGAATGACCAGGTGGGAGGTTGCTAATACCTATGAATATTTGCACTGAACTTTGTCTAAATGAGAAATCAGCTATATATTGTGTTGATCTGCTGAGATGTTGAAGGTATTTAGATCTGCTGTGTCCTCTTGCTATGACTGGTGCTGCAGGTCTTCCTCAGTAAGGGAGTAAATATGGAACTGAAGTTAGAAACATTATTCTGTTCTTTCCAGTTTGAAAAAAATTAGTGGAGAAGCCTAGGCTTCCTGTTGTTAATATTTTTTTACCCTCTAATTTATAAACTTCATGAGACATGTTGTATCCTCTTCTATATTTAGTCTTTCACTGGATATTTATTAAGAAATACCAGGTGCTTTGGGGGATTTCAGGCAAAATGTAGGTAGCACATGTTGTTAAAACTATTCCAGAATTTTTAAGTATTTACTCTGAATCACTAGTAAATACTAGTAATCATAAGCTACAGTACCTGCTCACAGTTGGAGTACAGCAAGGAAAAGAGTATTCAACAAAGAGGCAAGGCTAGTCAAGTATGCAAATACTTTGAGAAAGAACAGAATGCTCTTGGTACACATGGAAGAGATCTATCAAAGGTAGCAGTTGGAAACTTATCCTCTGAGGAAATGACAAATTGAGACCTCAAGAATGAACAGGGATAGCCAGAATAAGAGGAGACAGTGGTGAGAGAAACAGTGTTCCAGGAAGAGGACATGCAGACACAAAGACCAGAATATTGGTGCATGTTTGGAGGCACCGAAAGGTAAGCCAGAAAGGAAGAATGGAGAGTGAACTGAGAGGAGGCCTTGCATTTTATATATATATATATATAGATAGATAGATAGATATCTATATCTATCTATCTATCTATCTATCTATCTATCTATATATATATATATAGAGAGAGAGAGAGAGAGTATACACACATATGTATATGTACAAACTCAACGAATCCGTCCAGAAAGCCACATACTATAATATATGCATGCATTTACCTAGGAGGAAATGTGACTGGTTAATCATCAAGATGTCAACAGTTGTGATATTTGGGTATTTTCCATTTTCCTCCATATGCTTCTTGATTTCAAAACTAATTATAATAGACATGTATTATGCCAGTAATGAAAAAAATCAAAAAGGTTTTTCTTGTTAGTTGTCAACACACCCACTGTCTCCTATTGACTTCTCACAGCCTTCCTCTGAGAAAATTGTGGTCCTGAGCCAAATGGAGAATCTGCAGTTAGCCTTGTGAAGGTCCATTTAGTCTGCTTTCTCTCCATTTCACCAGTTTGTCCTGAAGATTTCTGAGTAGCAATAACTAGTGACTTTAGTCTAGTCTCGTGTGTTCATGAATATGTAACCTGGAGAATCTGGGTCAGTGTTTTATGATCTTGACCTACCGAAGAGGCTTTCCACTGCAGAAGATGATCCTCACCTGTTGGGCTACGTCACTAGACCTAGTTTTTCTGTGATGCTGTTGTGACTTTTGCCTAGTGATTTTGCAGTAGGGGAGAGAGCCACTGACTAGTTTTAAAAATGAAGTTAGGGAGGAGATGGTTTCCTATTATTCTCTCAACCCATATCTTGATTGACAAGTGATAAGCAATATTTGCAATGAACACCCAGACACTTGAAAATCTTGGAACCCTGTATCTACATCCTTTAAATAATATTGTGGTAACAATGCAACCCCCAAATCTCAGGCTTAACCCATCATTAATTTATTTCATGCCTATTACATTTCCATCCTGACTTAGTCCTCTGTTCCTTATTCCGAGACTCCCTGTCCAAGATATTCCCAGACTATGTCACAAGGAGGAGAGATGCTTGACATTGGGGGAAGGCTCTCAAAGCTTTGCCCACATGTTACTTCTATTCACATTCAGTTGACCAAAATGTGTCCCTAGGCTTGATAGGGAAGGCAGCATATATTGTGACAAATACCTTCTCGGCTCTCAAAGTCTCACTTTATAAATTGGAACTATGTAAAATTCATTATAGTATATTCAAATAATGGAATATCTTGTGGACATTTTAAAAGATAATGATTAAATGCCCTTGAAATGATGAGTTGACGTGGAGAAAAGCCCCTGATAGACGGTTCCAAGAAGAGAGCAAGTGACAGAGCAAGTGACAGACAGATAACCTAGTCTCTTTTTATGTAAATTTAAAAAAGTTATACCTGAGTATATTTGTTTTGTTTGTATAAGGATATGGATAGAAATAGGTAAAGTTTAATGAGTACTTCCAATCAGGTGCCTGTCACTGTGCTGTTTTTTGCATGCCTTTGCTCATTTAAACCTTGGAAGACCCAGAGCAAGGAGTAGAGAATTACATACAAATGATTACTGTGAGCTGCTTTTCTTGAGGGATGAGATTAGCCTTTATTCACTTTGAAAAACATATGATCTTTATAAATTTTTAACTTGTCACAGTGGGTGGATTAATCAGCTTTTGTTGTGAAATAAGTCACAAAATCTGAGGACTATCCATTGATAAGTGTTTTATGCTCATTGGTCTGTAACTCTGCTGAGTCTTCCTAAAGTCCCATTGGATCTTGTTTCTTCTCCTTTGTATCTGTTTTGCCTGCAGTTTCTAAGTAGTGATGATGACCTAGAACTGTTGACTTTTGGGCAGTGTGGCATGGATTCTGTGCAATTTGGAGAAATAGGGCTTAGGGTCAAATTCAGGTCTGCGCCATGTGTCTCACCCTACACCCATCTTAGGGAGCCAGAAGCTACCAAGAAATATGTTCCTCTCCTGGTAGCATTTTGAACAAAGGAAACAAGGAAAACATTGTATTTCCCAAGAGTGGAACCGGTGCATTACCACTTTTGCTTATATTACACTAACTGAAGTAAGTTACATGGACTAGTTTGACATTAGTGAAGGTAGAAGTCATGGAAGTTGTGCAAGAAGGGGGTGAATATTTGCTGTATAGTAATCTACAATAAGCATTGCTTTCATACAGGAAAAAATATATATATCAAGTAGGGGAAAAGGAATACTTAGAACGGGTAGTTTAAATTGTGTCCTGTATGTTCCAAAGTCACCCTAACCATGTCTTAAAAATACAAACTCCATATCTGCAATTATAATGAGCATAGTAATATTAACATGAACATTTAATTAACCAGAGCATTTCCTGCCTAATGGGGCAGTAGAAGTTACTCCGCTTGGCTTATGCTGCCTCTGGTGTGACATTATAAACATAATGCAGAGACTGTTTATTGGTCCCATATACATCACTGCTACTTGTGTGGCCATATGCAATCCAAGGAACTTAAATCATGAAATCATAGATTCCCAGACATGGAAGGACTCTGGTTCCTTTGACAGTCAGGTGCCTCCTAACTGGCATGGACAGCTGCATTTGCCAATTATAGTCTATCTTGATGGGGTGTGTCTGACATTGCTGGAAATAGTTATGGAAATTAACATTCCTTCATTCAACTAATGGAGACAGTGATCCTGCCAGCCGTGACTTACCTGAGTGTACGGTAAGTTAGGGTCCAGAAATAGATGGGAACCCAGGTATCTTGAATGGGCCCTGGACCTTTGATTCTGGTTCTCTGCATAAACAAACATTGAGCATATAGATCATTTGAGAATATTCATTAAGTCCTGAAAATTTCATCCTCTCTTTAAAAAAATATGTTGATTTGATTTTTCTTTTTTTCTACTCTTTCTCAGTCTTAGTACTTAGAGCTAAGTACTTGTTAGACCAACTACATGTAAGTGGAAGAAATACCATATGGCACAGATTCTGAAATAAAGAGTTTAAATTCCTTAAAACATTGGTCAGGAAATAATGCCTGTTTGAATTTCCTTTATATTCTAGGAAATTTAGAAAATATCTACTGATATGCCTATAAGAATTCCATAAAGAAAATGCTTTATTAAGTTTTTTTTCTGTTTGGATTAAGAGTCATGTTCCTCAAGTTTCAGTCATTTACTTATCACTTTTCCATTTTGCTATGTCCACTTACATCTCTAAAATTAGTTTACTTAATACTTTCCTTTAAAGAGGTTTGCATTTTTAAAACAAAGACATTTTTCTAGGCAATGTTATATTACTATTATAATGGATAGTCTATTACTTCCTGTAAATATTTAGACATTAAATAATAATTTAATAAAAAAATCATAAGTAGTAATTGTAAGAGAAAATAGCCATTAAAATAGATTTGTCTATGTACCACTGAGAGCTGTCTCTCATACAAGAAATAGCTGTTTCCTACTAACATTGTAAAAAGATAAAAGTTTAGCAATCAGGAAGACATGAGTTAAAATTTGAGTGGATTCCCTTGCCTGTGGTATAATCATGGTCATTAAATTGTTAAACATTGTTTTTTTCATCTATATAATAAAATAAGAGCTGTCTCATGGCTTGTGTGTTTCAAAATGTAGACATTCTTGTCTCATAGTAGGAACTCAAGAAATGTACTTACTGTCTTCCTTTTTTCAACTTTTTTTAATCCCAAATGGTGCTCATGAACTTATGTTGTTAACTAGATGATGATCTGAAATGGTATTAATTGTTCCCAGAATAACTTACTGATTGATTGCCTGCTACATGCTAGGAAATGTGCCAAAAGTTGTGGTTACAAAGAAGATTGAGTAATTGGACTTCCAGTTAAAGACATGGATTCAAGTCCTATTTCATCTCCTTTGGATATGAGCCTCAGTCCTCATTTGCACATGAGATAGTTGTTGTGTATGCCTGCTTTAAAGAACTTATGTAAGGAATGCCATAATGGCTACTGGGAAATTTCTGGTGAACTGATATTCCTCTTATAATGTGGCATATATGTTCCTGAAGTGCTTTGTATTTTGTAGAGTTGTATATTAAAAATAACAGAATAGCTTGCACAGTAGAATTAGGCCAGATCATTGAAAGTGCATGTCATTATTATTACTACAATGCTGAAACTGTCTATCTTAATACAAACAATAGAGCTAAAGAGACCTGTAAGTTCTAGTACTGCAGAGAATATAAGACTTGACTTTAAAACTGGCAGTGTAGCTTGATGTCAGGTATAGGCAGGGAGGAAACTGCTGAGTTGTAGAATCCACAGCAAATGCTCAAAACTGGATACACCACTCAGTCAACTCCTGCAGAAAAGAGCATGGAGGCAAACACACAGCAGGAGGATGGAGGGGAAACAGCATCCAACTACTTTATGTCTCTGTAGCAAATGCTATGCTGTGTTAGTGTAATTTCTGACTAAATACTTCTCCTGAGTGGAACAAAATGTTTACATTCAGAGAAAAATAAATGAATAAAGTAACATGTTTTCATCTCTTGCTCCTCTGGTTATCAGTCCTATGGTAACATTTATCATAACATCCTGTATTGTAGTATGGCAGGCCATGTATGCAGATAGGGTGGTGGGTTGCAGTTCTCAGCCAAGAGTATATGTCCCAGTTCCAGGCTTTATGAAAAGAAAAAGAAGACTCCCAGAGGTAGGATTCATTTAGGGCCCTGCATCTTTTCCTCTGCGTCCTTCACTTCCTTCCCAGTATGACCCATCTATACTCTCCATCTTTCCTTGTTGTCAGGGTTCCTCTTCCTCACTATCCTCTGAGCTCCTTGAGAGAGAGCGCTCTCATGTTCCCCAGTGTGTTCTGAGGGCCCACACACAGGGGAGCGGACTGGTCACATTACATTTGACCTCCCCAGAAAGGGCCCTGAATTCCTTGAGGGACTCCTACGCTAGTGGAGGGCATCAGGACTACTGGAGCACCTTGAGATGAAGATGGGGGCACTCCCCAAGACAGGGCCTGCATCTCATTCGGTTATTGCTTGAGAATCTCCACTGTTCCTTAGTGAAGAGGAACTCCTGAGGGTCCCAGCCTAACTGTACCCACAAAAAGGTCATGATGGGACTAGCATCAAATCTTCCTCTGGGGATGACAGTCCTCCTTCCCTCTTTCTGTCTCCCTTCCTTCACTCTCTTTCTTTGCTTTTCTTCCTTTCTTTCCATGCTAGACTCTGTACAAAGTCCTTAGGATGAAGTGGGAGCAAAAAAAAAAAAGCAGAATCTAGCCTCATGGCCCTTTGGTATTGCCTGGAGATTAAGTACTTAACCTCAGAGCTAGATGATTAGAATTTGATACCTGGCTTTATATCAGTTTGATGGAAATTCTCTCTGAATCCCTGTCTCCTCATATGTAAAATGAGGAACATAATAGAACTTATTTCAGAGGGTTGCTATGAATAGTAAATGAATTGATTTATAAAGTACTTAGAATAATACCTGATCCAAGTGCCCAATAAATATTAACTATAATTACTAGTCTTGTGGTTACTGTATATAGATACTAAATAATTTAATGTAAAATCATAATAAGTAATAAAATAGTGTGTGAATGAATAGGACTGATTGGAAATTGCTTAAAACCTGGACCTGTGTTTTCACTGCTCTATATCTAGCAGACTATGAAAATGCCATGGAGGGGAAGCATGGGGAGCAGGGAGATGACAATCAAGCCTTGGACCTAGATGATCTCTCCAAACTCTGTTTTAATGATGAATAACTGTGAGGACCTTCTTAAAGAGGTTGATCTGAAGAGGGACTGCAATAGAAAGGATATAAACACTGACATGGGAGGAGAGTGGTGTGGGAGGGTCATTCCAGATCAAGGAAAAGCAAGAAAGAACCAACCAACATCAATGATCTAGAGTGATGACTTTCTTTCTGGGCTCTGATTCTGCACTTGGCCAATTTCATTAAAAATCTTTTCTTCCCCTATGGTCAGTTGAACTGTCACTGTGTGGGGAGCCTCAGCTTGCGCTTTTAAGCATTGGAGACTGGACACTCTTACATTCATTCATTACATTCATAAGGATTCTAGAACTCCATGTATTCCCAGGTTATTACTATGACCTCCTCTAAACCACCATGTCTGCACTTGAGCAACCAAAAGAAAGGAAATATGTGTTTCTATAAGTTGGAGTCAGTATATGTTACCAGCTGCATACAGTTTGGGTAACCTTGGTGATGTCATCTCATTTGCCTATTTGTTCATGAGTATTCATTCAACAAATGCCAATTGAGCAAGAAGTATGTGCTGGCATGAGAGGGTGGTTATGTCTCCTGGGAACTCAGGTTCTCTATAACATGTAGACTGGGTCAGATCACTGGATTTCAACTGCTTTACTGACTCCCCATCCCCACTTTATGAAACAAGGTCTCCATTGGAAAGAATTGAGAACTGATGAACTGGATGTTTTCCAAGACCCTTTATAGCTCTCACAATATATCAGTGTTTCTTTTCTTTCCCTCTTTTCCTTTAATACCACTTCAATTGCATGTTTCCAAGAATCCACATGGGGAGGACTTCCTTTTCATTCTCAGGGACTATGCTGCAGTTATGCTTAGTAGTTTCCCTCCCTCTTGACTCACTGTACAGACCTTTTTCAGAACCTTCATTTTCATGAATCTTGTGTGTCTGGTTAGGTCCTCATACTCAATGTCTTTATTCCTGGTACTTAGCAACTATTTGAATAATTAGTGATTTCTCAATGATTATGAAGAATTCCACCAGGCATATACATACTTGTAATCATTTTTGGGTTATTTGACTTTTGTGGGGAATTCATTTATTCATTTGTTTAACTTGCTTTATTTTTAATTGGTGTATCATTGGTTTGCCACACTGTATATGATTTAGAATTATAGGTTCGTACCCCTTCAGCTGTATGTTACCACACTACACCCACCACTAAAGCACCAAAAGATAGTAGTTCTTAATATGAACTTTCTAGATCCAAAGTTACAAGCAGATTTCATGCTTTTTTTCCCAACTGCCAAATCACTGTGACTCTTGTTTTATTTCAGTGGTAGTATTGCTGATAACTCTTTTGACAATTATATAAAACATTATCTTAAATAATTATCAAGTCAAGGAGTACTTCTCTTCATTTTGGGGGTGGGGGTGTCAATATCCTTTGCATCTCAAACGCCAGCAGTTTGCCTACAGACACTCAGAGCAGTGCTGGTGTTCAGGATCTAGTCAGAGAAAAAGAAATGTAATATTCCAGCTGGGGGATACCAGTGATATCCTGTGTCACTGGGTTGGAATTTTCTGTGATGATGATGATAACTGTAACAACCCTTTGGGGGTATCTTTAATCCCATTTTACAGATAAGGAAACTGAGACACAGAGAGGTGACATAACTTGTCCTCAGTCACACAGCTAGGAATTAACAGATAGGAGTTTACCTCTGGTTCCACCAGATTCAAATTGCACTCTTTCTCCAACACTCTGCCACCACTCCCCAAGTGGACATTCAGGGTCAGGAGCCTAGTGGGAGCAGCAGGTCTGTCAGGTTCTGCAAGGTAGAGCTGTTTATCCCTGCAAGGACACTCATCACTGCACTAATTACATTAATTGCTGCCCACTCCGTGGCTAGGTGGGTGGCTAACAACACCTAGCAACATGCTAATGATGTCTGGGCCTGCCTTTCTGCATGAAAACATCTGACTCCTTTTTTTTTTTTTTTTTCAAATTTCTTTCTGTGGTGTCCAAAGATAGTAATTACAGGTTTCAGGGGTAGGAAGTTAGCGATTGTCTACCTTGTAGGGGAAAGGTCAAGAGTGTGAACTTTGCCCTCCATCAGCCTCTTTACTAGAAAGGGGAGGGAAGCTCAAGATTTATTAAGGATCAACTATGTAACACTTTAGTTAAGGGATCTTTTATAATCCTCATGATAGCTCAGAAGTAGGTATTATGCAGGCCTTGTTTAGTTTGTAGGGAACCCAGTCACCTGCTTGGGGTAGAAACAAACTCAGAACTCAGGGCTGTCAAGGGACACATCTAGTCTCCACACACTGCCCTGCTCGACAGCAGTTCCCAACAGAAATCTTCTGATGCCTGGAATTGAATTGCACATCCATGGAGCCAGTGTATATTTCCAGAGAAAAAATGAGGCATTGAGAATTGACATTTTGCAGAGTCCTCTCTTGCTTGCTCATGGATACCTGACCATTTAGCCTTTCAGTCCCTACTACTTCTCAAGGTTGTGTGAATAAACTTTTCCAGCTGGCTTTTTATAAGTTGAAGAATACATCCATGCATTTTTTTTTTTTTTTTTTTGAGACTAGGTCTTGCTATTTTCTTACCCATGGAACCAGAGGCTCGTGTTGCCCAGGGTACCACAGACTCAAGCAATCCCCAGCCTCAGCTTCCCAGGGAGCTGGGATTACAGGCGTGCGCCACCATGCCCAGCTATTTTTTGGGACTAGGTCTCGCTGTGTTGCCCCAAGTGGGATTTGAACCGTGATCCCTAGCCCCAGCCGCTTCATAGCCTGAAGCTTACAGGCACAAGCCACCGTGCCCAGCTCACCCATGCACTTCTTGAGAATGAACAAGATGACTTTGGCTATCCATCTTAATTGGGTAGATGACTTACCTTCCCCTGAGACCCAGATAACACAGGCTAATTTAGGAAGTCATTGACTTTGGAATGTTGGGTATGCTGCACTCTTTGGGCGTGTCCACATAAATGTGTATGTATACAAGTCAATAAATGTTGGGTGTGTGTGTTGTATTTCAGGACATCCTAGAGAAGTGCTGGACTTAGATGATTTTTTTTTTCATAAACCCATCAGTAAATGAGGTTTAAAAACATGTTTTACTAACATTCAAAACAACTTCATTATCTAATGACACAGGGCCATGGTTAAGATATCTGGAAGCAGACTTGGGGTTAAATCTCAGCTCTGTCATTTACCAGCTGTTGTGATTTGGGCAACTCGCTTAACCTCTCTGGGCATCAGTTTCTCATTTCTAAAAATAGGGATAATAATAGTTCTGACGTCATGGGGTTGTTGTATGTCAGGGAGGTTTCTGAGGGCAGGGACTATGTCTAAACACTTCTCTGCACCCAGTCAGAATGAGGTGTGAAGAGAGCAGGCTCTGGACTGAGAATCCCTTAACCAATTCCAGTACTGCCATTTTGGTTGCATGACCTTGGAAAAATTACTTACCCTTTCTGGACCCTCAGATTCTTTGTGTGGAGACTTAATTATTCCTACCTTAACTGTCTGTCACAAGATGAGGTGAGACATATGAAGACTAAGTATAGTGGTTAGCGCACAGGAGGTATCCATTTTCCTTTTTCTATCTCAGAGTGTTAGATTCAACAATTGGTGATGAAGTTTTTGTTGCTAAATGTTGGAAAACACATTCTCTTCATTTTTATTTTCTCCTTCCCACCATTTCTCTTTCTTTCCTTTTCCTCTCCACTTCTTTTTTTATCCTCTCTTTTCTGTCATTTTTATTCACCGTGACTCAGGCCCCTTCATCCATGCCACCACCACCACCACCACCACCTCCTATCCTCTGGATTATTGCAGCAGCCTTCTCACTGGCCTCCTCCCCTCCTTGAAATTCTGCTGTTTTACTGTTGACACAGGGTATCCTTCCATACCCTAAAATAGACCTGGCTGCTCTGTGCCACTCCTGCCGCTGCACTCAGCTGTAACCTGTGGCCCTCACTCAAGCTGTCTGTGCTGTTTTCTGACACATTTCCTGACTTGGCTTCCTAGCTGTTTTGAAAAAAAATTTTTTTCTTTTTATTATATTAAGGTAATATTGGTTTATAACACTGTATGTGGTTTGGAGTTAGAGGTTCACACCTCTTTAGCTCTATATTATCATACCACATGCATTAACTAAGCCCTGCTTATCCTCCAAAGGGGTTCCCTACCCCATTCCTCTTACCTACACCCTTAACTTTTCTGATAGTCTCAGTTCTCCAGGTAGAGTTCAATGGTTTTGTCATTTCCTTTGTTTTGTTTCTTTATATTCCATATTTGGGTGAAATTGTCTGTGTTTGTTTTCTTTCTTTCTGACATTTCTCTTAGCATTATCTCCTCCAGTTCCATTCATGTTGCTACAAGTGTCAAGATTCATCCCTTTTTATAACTAAGTGGTACCCTGTTTGTATATACACCACTTCTTAATCATCTCTCTTGGGCACTTAGGTTGTTTCCATAGCATGCCTAGTACTCTATCTCTAACTTATTCTACTCCAGCCTCCAAGGCCACCTAACTGTTATTGGAATTTTCCAATTATATTCTAGCTTTGGGTCTTTTATACTTGCAGTTCTCTCTTCCTCCAAATATTTGCAGATTCATTCTCACTTCCTCAGGCCTGCCCACATGACACTTTATCAGAACGACCTTCTTTAATACCTCTAATCACTTTCAACTCTACATTTTCTATTTCTTGTTATCACTAACATAGTATACATTTATTCATTTACTTTTTTCATAGTATACATTTATTCATTTACTGTAAAAAGCACAATTCCCATTTATATTAGTTTCTTAGGGTTGCTATAACAAATACCAAGGGTTTTAAGTGATAGGCAACTATTCTTGCACAGTCCTGGAAACCAGAAAACCTGCAATTAAGACTTCAGTGGAACCATACTCATGTGGAAGGGTCAGAGAGAGAATTCATTCATTCTTTACTCCTTTTAGCTTCTGGTGTGTCCTGGGGATCATGAACTTGCAATGGTAGCACTCTGATCCCTGCCTCTGTCTTCACATGGCCTTCTATCTGGGTGTCTATGTGTCTTCAAATCCCCTCTACTTTCTGTTACATGGGCACTATCATTGGATTTCACTCTAAATCCAGATGATCTCTTCTTGAGACCCTTATATCTGCAAAGACTATCATTCCAAATAAGTACTGAGGGTTGGACCTATCTATTTTGGGGGAGAGAAACACAAATCAACCTCACTATCACATCCTCCGGGAATTTCAGATTAGGCAAAGAGACAGAGCCACACAGCTCTGCAATCAGAATTTCAAGTCAAGAGTACAACAAACTCTACTGGAAGATGGGTGTGGTTGATTCAGTCTTTGATCTAGAAATATTCTCTAAGCTCCATTGACCTGAATGTTCTGACCTTGAAAGAATCCCACAGACTGCTGGAGGGACAGAGAAATGGGCATTTCTGTTCAGCACAGAAGGCTCTGGTAGTGGAGGTGAGCTGTGATGCTGTGGGGGATTAGGTCTGGGTTACAACCCAGAGGGCTAGTGGTCAGAAAAGACTTCCTAGAAGAATGATTTTCTTATCTGAGGCCTGGAGGATGAGGAAGGTGCATGATATGCTCCAAAGGGGAGCAAGATATGCCCTCAAAGGGGAGGATTTCTAGGAAATAGAAACAGAGAAAGATATCTTGGCCTCTGTGGGTCCCACACAAAGTAGGGGGAAGGGGTTGGAGAAGCAGGCAAAGTTGTGTAGGGTGCTGGAAATCATCTTGAGAGCAGTAGACAACCACAGAGAGATCCCAGGGATATGGCCATATCTGCATACTAAGTAAAAATTAGGGAAAGCTTTCAGTGGAAAGTGACTTCCAAGTAGATTTGAAAATTGCATTTATTATTTTTTAAAAAGAAGTATGACATAGCTGCAGGAAAGTACACAAATCCTAAGAGTGCAGTTTGATGGCAAATGCAACCATGTGTACACCACTTAGGTTGTGGATATATTGGATAGTCAGTGTAGAGACAGAATAGAGAGTTCATGATGGGTCACTGACTCAGAATTCCTCTTCTTTGTCTTCTGAAGAAATGACCCGATAGCAGAAAGAACCTGACATCTAAAGTCAGACAACTCAGTTTTGATTTCAAAGCTGTGTGAGCTCAGGTTTCAGGTACTTGGTGACATTGATCTTAATCCTCAGTTTTACCATTAACAGAAGAGGTCAGTAGTATGTACCTCACCAAGATGGTTGAAGGTAAAATGGACAAAGCTAGGGAAAGCTCTCTGCCAGAAGCAAAACTAAATTTTTATTTTGCAAACAAATTAAGAAAAAAAAAGATTGTGGAATTCTCAACTGTCTCAAATCTGGACTGCTTTACTTTACCTACTTCCTTCTTCACCTAACAGTCTTTCAGATGAATGAGGAAGGGAGGAGGCACTTTATGTTCATTTCCCATTCTAAAATATCTCTACTAGATCTGGAGTGTCACTTCTGCATCCTTCCTTATCCCTGTTCTTCTGACTCACTTCTGGCCCTCTCATCCAACCAGGCTCAGAGTAGCAGAGGGAGGACAGCAAGGAATTAGGACTATGGAAAGAGGCTTGAAGGGAGAGAGTAATCTGCTTGCCCTCTCCCAGTCTTCCCTGAGGTCAGCTATCTCCAGCTCTGCTGTTGAATATTTGGGATTATGGTGTGTGGCTGGGGGAAGGCACACAAGAGAAATATGACTTTCCCTCTCAGTCTGCTGGCTCATTTGTTGAGACAAAATGAAAACAAGGCCATAACAGAGCAAAGCCAGCTAAGGCCAAGGTCTTACTATTAGAGGCAAATAGCTCCAAAGGAGTTGAGAAACAGAAGAGATCACTTCATTGGGTAAAACACCAAAAATAAGGTGAGTTCAGCAGTCTACTCTCCATCTTGAATCTCCCAGTCCAAATTCTTGGTGCTTATGCAATACCTATCTTAGAGTATCCTCATCATGGCAGACCATTCTTTGACATGCATTGCCTTAACTGATCATTGCAACATGCGCACAAGCTAAGTATTATAATTAGCATTTTTCAGATGTGAGGACTAAGATTTCCAGTGACTTGTTTGACATCTTGCCACTATTGAAAGAAGGAAACAGTTTTGAACTCACAGTCATCCTGTTCCAGAGCTCCTGCTCCTTCTACTCTGCCACACCATTTCATTGACGGTATGTGGAAGGAGCCGCAGGTTTTATCAGGCTGTATCGAATTGCATACATTTTTAGTATTTGTGTGCACATGTCAAAAGGCATGTTGACATGCCTGCTGGGTGAGTCGTAATTATTGCATTTTGAGAGGCTAACTGCATTTTCTCTGGCAAGGCCTGGCTCAAGGAGAATAGGAAAGAAGCTTACAAGCCCACTGTGTGGGAGGCCAGTCACACAGTGTGCAAGAGCTGGTCCTTAAATAAACGATTGAGAAACGGCTCAGTTTAGTTATGGTAGAACTTTACCTCGCTGGGGGTGGAGTGGGGAGGTGGGGGCAGGTTCCATGACTATTCTATTTTCAAAGAACAATTCATTCTCCATTCCCTAAAAATTCAAAAAAAAAGGGGGGGAACTAATATTTTTTTAGCATCCACTATGTGCCAGAAACACTACTTGGTGCTTTACATGCATGACATCATTTAATTCCCACAAACCCTGCCAAACAGCCACCCTTTGAGCCACTGTTCACCCTGAGGGCAGATTCAGGAAGGTGAGGCTATTTTATCCAGATTGCCCAGCTAGCGTGGAGCAGAGCTGGGGCTCCTGCCTAGTGCTGGTCAGATGTCAGGCCACACGGGCATTTTAGAGTAATGAATGGGTGGTACATTTTATTTTTCACCAACTATGACAGAAGCAGGAACTGTGGCCTGGTTAAGCTTGTGGTCTCAGAGACCTGATGTGCACAGAGTCCAGAGGGAAAACTGATATTTGAGTTGTGGTCTAATAGTCTCCCAAAGATCCCTGGTCCCTACTCACCTAATGTTACCATGGAAAGTACAAGATGTTCTCAGTGTCTCTTGAGAATATTTGACCTCTGAGACAAATGTTTGGGTTACTAGTTCCCTTTACGGGTAGATGACAATTTTGAATAACTGAATGGTTTTAATTTTTTGCAGTGTGAGGACAGATTGATCTTCTAGTAGCAGAACAAATAATAAAGATGGAGGTCTTTGCAGCTTCAGGGCATGTCTTTTTAAATCTCTCTAAAAGCTCATAAAAGTGGGCATCAGTAGGTTGAGAAGCTGGGGATCATGAGCTCTTAGATGGGTCATGGGGCATGGAGAATGGCTCATAGCATGGCCTGTACAACCATGGGCACACCTCATTTATGTCTCTGCTCCAGTGTTCTCTTCTGCCACTTCCCTGCTCCTGGTCCCAGGTGACTGCTGTGAGAATGTTTATGGTTTTGAAGCAGAGTCCCAACCCGGAGAAAGCGTCTAGGCAAAAGTCAAGAGATGTTACCCTCAACTTTGTATCTCTTTAGATCTCCTTTTCTATTAAATGAGGGAATTAAAGCAACTGGTTTTCCTCACTAGTCCCTTTTGATTCTAACATGCCATGATTCCAATCTCTAAATAGAGGATAGTAACAATTTTGAAGAGATTGGGTATTGTCATATGTATCTATTAAGTCATTCAACAAATATTTCATAAGAGCCTACCATGTACCAGGTATAGCAGTAGGCGATGGATATAATGACCCGTGAAACTGGTAGAACTTACCCTCATGGAACTTCTAGTTTAGTATGGAAAGTTTGAGTAACTTCTTCATCTCAGATTGTTGAAGTGCTGGGACTCCAAGAGGGATGGTGTTAGCTGAAAGAGCTTGTGTGCAAATATTTGTGTATATAAATCAATAAGCACTTTAAGGAAGTTCTTGGTATGATTCTAGATTTGGGGAGCAGTTCCAAGGAGTAGGGGAAGGTTCTGGGAGCTGCGGTCAAGAGGAGTGTAATTGCTAAATAGTTTGTTTGTTGAGACACCTGAGAAAGGGAGGATCTGCCCCTACCTGCCTGGTTCTCAGGGGGCCATTTACTGGGAACAAGGATGGCTTCCCAGGCCCTGTCTTTTTTAGGAGGTGGAGCCAGGGTAGATGCCAGAATTCAAGGAGAGAGTGTGGCCAGAGAAAATTCCAGTGTTAGCAAGATGCTTGGCAAAGTTCAGAGGACCTGGAGAGGTGGTAGAGTCCCACAAGAGAGAGAATTGGGGGTTGTAAGACCACTGAGAGTTGGCCCCAGTGCTGGGGTCAGGTGGTTTCTGAAGAGGTGGAAGGAATCTGGGCTTCGGATTTGGAGATGTACTTGGGTTTGAACGCTGTGGAAATTTGAGCAAATTCCTTAACTTCTCTAAACCAGCTTGCTCATTTGTTAAATGAACTTCATAATGTTGACCTCTCTAAGACATCAAAAGATATGTCTTAGGCATTTAAAACTAGCACCAGGGACTAACTAGACTTAATGATTGGCGTTTATGATTAATGTATTACTAGGTTCTGTTTCTGTGAAAAATTGACCAGACAAGTTAGGAGATTGTATAATTCTCAATGTAAGTGAAATAGTAAAACAAAACTGAGTAGATTTAGAGGAATTTGGCTCTAGTTTATCTTATCCACTAATCAGCTGTATGATCTTAGGGATTTTGCTTTCATTGGTACCAGGTTTTCTGCTTTGTTAAATGGGTTAATTTTACTATTAATCTTTACTCATTTATCCATTAAACATTTTAAGATGCCTTTTAGGAGCTGTGTGATGCTTGGTGCTGAGGACATAGGGACAGGACAGACTCCCCCTGAAGGAGCTCACCATCTAGTGGGACAGAACATTAAATAGATACTCAACAGTGGACAAGTCCAGCCCTATTTGAGTGGACATGGAAGGCTTTATGCAGAAGGTGACATCTAAAGCAGAATAGTATTTTAGCAAGGTGAAGTAGGAACAGAAGCAATGAGTTAGAAGAGCATTTCAGGAAGAAGGCATTTGCATGTGCAAAGATGAGGAGGTAAGAGATACAGAGAGTGATAATGTGACTAGCTGGGTATACTTTCCTGCTATGTGGGCTTTGATAAAGTCTACTTAATAAAGACAGTAGGAGACAACTGATGGAGTCTACTAAGTCTACTAAGCAAAGAAGTTGGGAGTACAACATCACATTTGCACTTCAGAAGGAAAACAGGTTTAAATATGCATGTTTTGAGCTGTATTTCGGAGGTAGTTAGGGTAAGTTGATTCTTTCCTTTTCCTTTTCATATGTGAGGGATCCTATGATGAAATAAACCACAGGAGCATGCCTGTTATAGTGTCTAGCTCGTACTAGGTGTCCAATTATCTGTGTCCCCCATTTTTAAACACAGTCCCTGAAAGAAAAATTCTCCACCTTAAGAACAAGTCAGAGCAAAAAACACTCAAGTTGTGACTGTATTTTCTGGCTGGTCAGTGTTGCCTACAGGATTTAGGTCAAAGGAAGTTCCCCAGACAGTTCAGTCTTAATCAGTTATCTGGTTATCTGGGTTTCAGGGAGGGCAGGTGTAGGCCATACTACCACTTCTATTTTTCAGGCCAGTCCTCCCCAGGGTCTTGGTCTTGAAAATTTACCAGACATGAACAATTCTGTTAACTTGTTGGTGTCTTGCTTCCTCTGCACAATGGGTATGAAGTTACCAGTACTGCTGACTACTCAAGGGGATATTGTGAGGATCAGTAGAGCGTGAAGTATAAAATAATGCATTCATTAGTGCCTATCTCTAGGCCTTGTTTCACAAAACAGTTGTTGATGGTATCCCTACTCTGCAAATAAAGTAACCAAAATTCAGAGCAGTTTGTCAGTGACCCAGGGGCACAGAGTAAGCAGCCATAGCCAGAACCCTGATCTTTTAAAGGCTATACCATGACATCATGACGTGCTCTCCTTAGTTCAGAGCTTGATGCAGGTACTCCAAAAATGTGCATAGGAAGATAAAAGAAAGGAGCAATATTTGGAAAAGTCTCTATCCCACTCTATCCCACTCAGAAGTGCTCTGAGAAATGGTTCTTTTCTTTGCCTCCTATTAAAATGACCTATTACCTGTCTGAATAGTTACTAGACTAGGGCCATGTGGGGGGGGGGGTCATATTGTATCCTTAGGGCCTAGTATAGTGCCTGGCTATCAATAAACACTTGCAAATGAATCCTTCTTTTACTTGCCTAAGTTTTTTTGTTCAAGTTTTTCTTTTGACAAGGAGGTCTTTGCAGCCCTAGCGCATGTCTCTTCACATCTGTTTTACGGCTCATAAAGGTGGGGCACAGTAGGGAGAGAAGCTGGGGAATCATGAACTCTTGGTACAGGTCAAGGGGACATGGAGAAAGGCTCTTAGTATGGGACCTGAGAACTGCACACAGGGTTCATGTCACCTGAAAAACTCAGAGGATTTACTGAGTGGACATAGGTGCCTGAGCCACTGTAATGGGCCAGATGGCTTGAGCTGAGCCCACCTGACTGATGATCCCTCAACAAGTCACCTGAGAACCAGAGTAATCGTTAGGCACATTAAGCAACCAGCTTTCCTTCTTTGCCCCTGGCAGGAGTTAGGCCAGGGAAAGTAAAAAAACCTGTTTGGGGCCTCAGCAAGGTGGGCGTGGGCGGGGCCCTGCCGGGAAAGGGGCTGCTGGACCAGTTTCCATTGCTCCGGGACCGGATGCAGCGCCCAGACTGCAGGAGGCTGGAGAAATGCACGCCCTGGGCACACCTGTACGTGCTTCAGTGCGACTCTGGCTTAGGCAGTCATACCACCAGGGGCTCTGGGTCAGGGATCACTGGGTGTGCGACTTCCGGGCTGCTAAATCAGCCTAGCGGGCAGTGCAGCTTCGAATCAGCTGACGTGTAGAACTGGAAGAGTCTTTGGACATTAAATTGACTGGAGAAGGAAATGAGGGAAGAGGTGCCTCCGGGAAACAGCTGGGTAATCGCGCCCCTGTGTGTGTGCCTTACTCATATGCTTCCCCAGGGCAGCGTAGTTAGGTGGAAAGAGCTCAGGCCAGATTTGTGTCTGAATCCCCATCTACAGGTTTTGTGTTCTTGGACAAGTGGCTTCAGCGATCTGTGCCTTGACTACCCAGCTGAAAATTGGGATACCAACCTCAAAGTGTGGTGTGGGAAGTCAGAGTGACTCCATGCCTAGCATGTATATAGGTGCGCATAAGGGGAGGGCCTCTGTTTTGTTTTTGTTTTTTTTTCTTTCCTTTGCTTAGGATCCAGATTTCACTCTCAGCCAGAATCCTGCCCTACAGGCCACCTTAGGACGAAGGGACTGCATGGTGAGAGGCCTGGTCTGGAAATCTAATTCATGAATCATTTGCACCTCAGTTAGCCAAACTATCAAATGGGATGGGGCGTGTGGGAGGATTCCACAGGCTGCCTGTGGGTCGCTTCTGTGATCCTAGGAGGGCATTTCAATGCATTCTTTCATTCATGTATTTATTTATTCACAGATTCCTATCAGGCAAAGGCCGCCTCTTACTGCCTGCCGGGCGACGTTCCCGGTTTGTCCATACAAGGCTAGCTTCAACCGGCTGCTTTTTGTGTAAATAAAGCCACAGCCTTCCGCCTGCAGGTCGCCGCGGGTCTAGCCTGCAGAGTCCGTCAGCCGGCGGGGGAGGCGGGAAGGGTTGCAACGGCCGCTGAGCCGGCAGGGGAGGCTGGGAGCCGGCCACGCCCAGATCTCCGGCAGGGGCGGGGTGCTCTGGAGCCCAAAACTGCAGAGAGGAGAAATCCTGATGTAGACGTCAGAATTCCCAGCCCCTGGCACTCTGCTGCCTTGATCACACAGCAAGGAAGGCTCTTGAATCCTCCCAGCGGCCCTGCGAGGAACATTCTCCCCATTTTTTACCCGGGAGACTGAGACTTGGCCAGTTTAAATGGTCCCAAAAGCAGAACAAGAAATTCTAATGGAATAAATCTGGTTGCAAAACTCCGCATTTCCCCCACCCCACCTGTCATCAGTGAGATTGTGAAGTCTGAACGGGGAAGAATACAAAGTAACCACAATGAATCAGATTAACAGACGAATGGGAGTTGAAAGGACCCTCTAGGGCTCTCTCATCTCAGAATAGACTAGGATAAAGCCAGATTGGTGTTTTCCTGGGTCACAGTTTTACTCCGTTTGAAATTTACAAAAGTATAGTTTCTTATTAAATACTTATTAAAAAAAGTATAGTTTCAAGTAACGATGGAGATTTGTATGTAACTCTCAGAATTACTTGAGTCAAAAATAAGAGACCTTGGAAGAAGTTCCAGACGGTTTCCATATCTTTCACTTTATGCTCGATTGTGCCTTAGGACTTTATATGAGGACTCTGAGACTGAACCAAACCCGTCTAGAGCAGAGGCACAGTGGGAGGAGAATCATGGGGATTTCTGGACTGGGACTACCAGCCTGGGATGCTTCCCATCGGGGCGGGGCCCTGTTGGCCTGTTGGTGGTTAACTTCTGGAACAGCTACTGCTGATCTTTGTCTTCCAGTCAAGGTAGGGGGCACTATTGGGTTATACGCAATGGATTGGGGAGGGCAGTGGTGGATGGAGAGCCCTGGCGCTGGCACCTGCGGGTGGCCGCTGGGGAGCCCTTGGTGCAAGCAAGCCAACCAGTTGCATTGGACCGAGCTCCTTTCAAATATCCCACTGACCCAGAACACCTGCAGGCACAAGAGACTCTCCATAGGATAAAACCTCAAGTCAGCTAGGCCTACTCGGAAGAGTCCCCACCCCAAACTTCAGCACCAGCCAGCTAGGTAGACAGGCAGGCCCTGTGAATCTCAGGCACCTGAGATCAGTGGCCCACAGGAACTTGTGGGGTCAGTCAGGTTGGCAGGTTTGAGCTTAAACCGCCGGCCCTAATATTTGCTAAATAAATTCTTGTCACTATGTTGGCTGGGGTAGTCCTGATCCCATGGACTCAAGCGATCCCCAGCCTCAGTCTCCCAGGTAGCTGGGATTACAGGTGCCCACCACCGTGCGCGGCTGCTTTTTCGAGACCAGATCTCACTGTGTTCCCCAGGGTAGTCTCAAACCCGCGAACTCAAGTGATTCCTAGCCTCTTGCCTCCCAGTGCTTGGATTACAGGCATGCATCACCATGCCCGGGTGCTAAATAAATTCTTGGGAAAATTACTCAATATTAGTTTCTGCATCCATAAAATGGGAGTTAGCAAAACTTATATAATTGCTGTGAAAAGTCATTGTGTGCCTAACTGCAAAGGTCTAGCGTATTTAAAATAAGAATTAGATGCTGAGTTTTGCTATTATTTCTAGGCGGGCCTGGGTAGGTGTTCCAGTTAAACCAATTAAGAACTGGATGACCTGGGCAAGTGTACTTTCTATAGCTCCCCCACCTGAGAAAGGGCACTTGATTACACTTTACATCACAGGGTGGGGATGAAGACAGATGAGCTCTCCAGCATCTGGCAAGTCCCTAAGTGATTATGTTTGCAATTCTTAATTATCTACCAACACTGTCTTAAGCAGTTTGCACTTATTAGCTCACTTAATACTACAATTACAATATAAAAGAGAATTACTGTCATTCTGTTTCACAATAGGAAACTGAGGCAGCGAGCAGTTAAGAGATTTACCTAAGGTCACACAACTACTAAGGAGGATTTGCATCCACAAAATCTGATGCCATACACCGTAATCCTAATATCTACCACATATAGAATAGAGCACCAGGCTCTATTCTAGGCCACAGAGCTGCAGCCAAGAGCATCACACAATTACCAACTTGAACCAAAGGGCAAGGTCTCCATTCTGACTTTACTGGTGTCCTTTAGATATATTTAAGCATTGTGTATCTTATAATATGTTTTCGATGAACATATGTGTGTAATGTACATAGTAGGTTTTCAGCATTTAGTTAGTCTCTTCCTGGAGTGTGGATGTTGGTTGTTAAAGTAACAGAGCAGATTTGTATCTAGTAGGGGCTCCACATACCTGATTTCCTCCTTCCCTATACTTAGTGATCTCCAGTTAAATAACCCTTCTAATAGTAATAATTGCTTCTGCCTCTGAGAACTACTGTCTATGCTGTGGAGTTCCCAGAACTGAAGGTGAATCTACTGTATTTATCACTTAATCATCTCTGAAACAGCTTACCACTATGATGTTTTTAGTCAAAGCACAGATTTCTCCCTTTCCTAACTGCTCTCATTAGAGTCCCTATGATAACTCTTGCTGTAAATGGCTGTAGCTATTAGATGTAGAATGTAGTTCCTTCTTGGGATACAAGTGTAAGCTGTCATTATAGTCATTGCTTAAATGTTATGATCACTTCAACCTTGACTTTTACTTTTTTTTTTTGAAACTAGGTCTCATTATTTTGCCCAGCCTCAGCTTCCCAGGTAACTGGGATTAGAGGTGCACACCACCATGCCCAGCTATTTTTTTTTGGAACTAGGTCTCGCTATGTTGCCCTCGTTATGTTGTCAAGCAATTCCTAGTCTCAGCCTCATTCTATAGGCTGCGATTAAAGGCATGTGCCTCTGTGCCCGGCTGGCTTTTACTTTTGAAGCCTTGAGTTAAATGTGGGGAAAAAAAAATAATGGTTGGAAATAAAACCATGCAGTAAGTAGGTTTCCAGAATAATAATAATAATAAAAAAAAAAGATTTAAATTTTAAAAGATTTTCAGTCTGGTCTGGTTTTAGGAAACCTGCCTAAGTTCCCATCATTCATCATGGCTCTATTCAGATGGTCAAAACTGCTTTTATAAAACTTCATGAACAAAATTTGTAACAAAATATTAAATTGTAGCTTTCACCTTGTAAATAAGACAGCATATGGAGGGAATTCAACACCTAGTAGGTACTCAAGGAGATGCTACTATGATTAGGGACCAATATGCAGAGAGAACATTGAAGGTATTATATCCCACTGATATTTACTGAACACCTACTATGTATGTGCTGGTTGTTTACAAGCCTGTAATTTCAAATAAACCTGATGTGCAGCAAAAGCATGCTGGGCCCATCTCAAATAATCCTGAGAATAAGCTTGTGAAGAAAATATCATGTTGTAGAAGAGGAAGTTAACACTCCAAGAAATTCATTGACTTGCTCATCTTACCAGGGAGGAAGTGGCAGAGTGTGAGTAGGAATATGGATTTGACTCCAAGTTCAGTGTCTGATCCATAAAACCATTCTGCTTTTCCTGTATACCAGTTATTGGTCATCTTAGAGCTGAGGCCTAGAATCAGAGGGGAATTTAGGATCAATCTAGCCAGGGTTTCTCTGCCTCTTTTATAATCCAGGTGACCCTGGATAAACATAAAAACCTCACACCCTCTTTTAATGAGATTTACATTAAAAGAACTTCAAATATCATGATTTGTAACAAATCAAAGGAACTGAGTTTTCAGTATTTAGCTTTTAAACAAAATACTTTAGGTTTTGTTTCTGGGTCCTCGCCGTCACCTACCTGAGCAGAGATTTGCTGTGTGTTCTTGCCACGTTCTCCTCAGTTACTTCCCAGGAACCTGTGCTCAGAGGATTGATTTGCAATAAACAGGGGAGTACTTAACTCAGGCCTCTGCAGTATTTGTTGTCTGAACCTGCTGCTTTCCACTTAGCTTGGTCTCTCACTATGGCTTCTAGTCTTTGGACTGACTCACCTGTAGCTCCAGAATGTGCCATCCTTCTAGGCCCTTGCTTAGAACCTGCTCCTCAGACTGGAATGTTCTCAGCACCTTTTTCCTGTTTTTCTGTATGAACTCCTTTTCCTCAAGATCAGTGGCCTCAAGGAAATTTTCTGAACTCCTATCTATATCCAAATAAAGGAATTTATCTGTCTTCCTTGTCTGCTGTATAGAAATATCTCCTGGCCTTTATTAGTGCACAGATGTTGCTAATCACCTTTAATCTCCCTGAATGTCCCATTATCACTATCAAAATTGTGGTAGTTGGGGTGGAATCATGTCTCTGTATTCTTTCTGTATAAAAACACTCAGTAAATGTGTAAGAAATAAATATACACAAACTGATTATTGCTTTTAGGTAATTTTATTGAAATAGTCTTGATTCTTCACCCAGTCTATAAACTATCATGGGTAACAGCCCTCTGTAGAAGTGCTAGGGAGTGGCTGTAGGTTTTTGAACCTACAGGGAGTCTCTAAAATAGAGACTTGTTCATGGAATTGAAACTATAGGTCTCTCAGTTTCCAGCCTTTACCCTTGTAATTTTCCCCTGGAAAGATTTTGTTTTATATACAAGAGGATGAGGAAGAAAAACATTTGCTCCTTCAATCATTTTTTATGTTAGAGAGAGAGGTAAAACAAATTTACTTATTGAAAGGGCAAAGCAAATAAAAGTCACTGAAGGGGTACAAGGAAACCCCTTTTGTAACCTTACCACACAGTCCAGTCTCTAGTCCCAAGAGCACATAGCCGCAGCAACCATGTGCAGCCACAAAATGGCGGCTGCCCCACCTTAAACTGGATGGAGGAGCTAAGATGGTGCTGCCACTCCTTCAAAGACAAAGCTCCACTCACTCCAAGCCAGAAGAAGCCAAGATGGTGTTGTCAATCCTTCTCCAAAAGCAGGAGATTCAAATCCAAGGAGGAAAACCAGGATGGCGTCGTCAGTTCTTCTCCAAAAGGCACTGCCAGGCATTCTTTCAGCTCCAACTTCAAAGTGGCCCGGCATCAGCAAAACTCCATACAGCAAGCATTTCAGGTATCTTATGCTGAAAACGGCAACACAGCAAACTCTCCAGTGCTCCAGAAGACTTCCAAACGTCGCAGTTTTAAAATTAAACCAAGTTTTCAAGTACTACGTTTCCAGAACAGCTCACACAGGTCACAAGTTTCTCCCACATGCTTCCCCCCGGGCTCCTCACCAGCCCAGGTTGGGGATGAAAGCCCACAGTTTGACTTCCTTTCCTGCCCTGCTGCCCCGCATAGCAGCAGCAGCTCTGAGGTCTCCCAGCCTCCGTGCTGCTCCTCTCTGCAACTTTCTTCTCTGTTTTGTTCTCAGTTCTCTTCTCTCTTCTGTCTCTTTCCCTGTCTTTTTCTCTGTCTCCTCCCTGGTCCTTTAATCCTCTTTTCTCGAGAGAAGGCTTTACCTCTCTCCTCCAAATCTCTACCCACCTATGAACAATAGCTATTATTTTAATGCATCAGCACCAGTACTGGGGCCACATCTCTCTAGCAAACGCAGAAGAAAGTCTGAATCTCATTAGTAAGAATTATACCTGCCAGCAGCTGCTCTTGCCCCCTCAAACTTAACAAGTCCTTATCTCCCCACCATTATATATTTTTGTGGCAGGCAGGCTGTTTTCAGTAGGAAAAAGCAAGAGCCACATTATGGCAAACATAATAGAGCAACAAAATGGCACACGAGAGTTTTTCAAATCCCAGAGTAAGAGATGCGTATTTAAACTCTGGTTGTTATTTCTGTGGCAGATACAAATCTTTGTGAAGAAGGCAAGAACTGAAGAGATAGACTGTATCATAAAGAAATACCTTTGTTTTCAGATTTCAGGTTTTTAGCTCTGGTCTCATCAAGGTGGCATTTCTGCTCAGTGTGGTGCAGGTGAGCCAGCAAACTGCACACCCAGCTGTGTATACAACAAGCTGTCCAGGGAATCACTGTGAATCTTCCAGATGTGCTAACTTAGACCTCTGTAAGTTATTTTATTTTCTCTGCGTGCCCAAACTTTGCTGAACTTCTCCCACGAAAGAATGAATGAGTGATTGAATGAAACACAACCTATCAGCCAGGAAATTGGTCAGATTTTTATAGCTTTTTGTCAGCAACAGAATGAAGGCTCATAGAACAAAAGCTAAGAAAAACATGATCTTTAAAATTAGTTTAAATGATCGCAAAAGAATGAGAGTGAGTTTCTGAATATAGACTAGGTGACATTTTCATGCTAATGAAATGTAAAAGTTGCTTTCACTGTACACTGAGATGCCTTCTTTAGGACTGTGCTGTAGATTTGGGGCATGGGTTTCATCTCAGAGTTATCCCCTCCCAAGGCTGAGGAGCTACAGTGCTCACAGACCTTCTAAGAATAACTGGCCTTTGATGGCACACCAGAGGAGGGAGCCCCAGGGCACCCTCTTCCTATCCCCCCTCCCCCCACCATGCACACAGGAAACAAATGAAATTCCTTGGGAATCTGGTTGAAACTGACATTATCTGATATAGTAGGCAGAACAACAGCGGTTGATCTGGAAGTTCTTTTGCCTCAGGGCTGCCTCATGCAAGTGGCACTCCACTTATTATACTATAATGATAAAAAAACAAAACAAAACAAAAAAAAAACACTGCACAGTTAAGGGAGAGCCAGGGGCCTATGGCCCCTAGGCACACTGTGTAACCTCTTGATTTTACTGTTACTCAGCCTGGAGGGTGGATAAATTTCCAGTGACTGTAAAAGGATAAGGAGGCAATGTGAATGCCATTTTCATTTTCTGTCTGTGGAGTGCTAGATGAACTTTGGCATATTGCTGAACCACTCTGTGTCTCAGTTTTCTCTTCTTGAACACCTAATGATCCTCAGACCCAGAAACTTCTCTCATTGCCTATCTTTCTGGGTTCCATACTGTGTACCAACAATGCCTTGCAACAATGAAGATGCTAATTCTGTGGGTTTTTGGAGCCAAATTAATTCTGATTTGCTATTCTTGCTTCATGAGACATTTGTCCTTTACTTTGCTTCTTCTATTTTCTGTAATTCTAGGGATTTAGTCAAAACACTTGAAATATATTTGCAGAGTAATAATTTCATACCTTACTTTGAAACTGTAGGGGAACTTTCAAAGTAGAGGGGAAAGGAGAATTGTATACCTAAGATTTATTTACGATACAATTATATTGGGGATGACTTTGGGTGACTTTGTTTTTCATTGATCAAGCAGATTTAGAGGTTTGAGGAAGTTTTGTTTTTGTAGTTGTGTTGAGTAAGTAGAGATGGCAGCTGTGGGGAGATCTGGATCTTTGATATGATGATGGATATTTCAGGGACAGTGCACCTCTAAGTGATTGGCAACACTACCTAAGTTTGGTGTTGAGTGAGTGAATCTTTGCTCCATGTCATGTGATAGAGAGTAAAAAGGTGTACTCCTCTTAGGACCTGAGTTCTAGTGTCAGTTTTACCCCTGGGAATGTCCCTTATCTCAATTCTACTTCTTTGTCTATAAAGTAGGGAAACTCAGACTTGACCACTCTACCTTCTTGAGGGTTGTTTTCAGAATCAGATGTTAAAACAGTATCCCTACATATTATATGTGATGATGGAAGGAGCAGTGGATGAAGACACTCTAGACTCTATGCAGTTAACTGAAAATCCTGTCTCTTTACTAAAACTGCAACTTTTTATCTAATTGGGAAAAAATGGAAGTAATATCTGTACTGCCAAGGTTATAGGGATTCAATGAGCTATTGGATAAGGAGGCATGTTGTAAATCATAAAATGTCAAAAGAAAAATAAGGTTTACCATTTTCCTCTGCTTTATCTTCTTTGTCATTGTTATATTACCTAGTTTCTGAGAAAGTCTCCTGTGTAGACATGCGCTCTCGTTCCTTATCAGGCTCTGCTGTGTCCAGAGCATAGTTAAGAAAAACTGCCTGCTCTATTGGCTTCTAGCTGCTGTGTGACCCTGGGTGAGTCATTTACTCTCTCTGAACATCTTTGGATTAGTCAGGACAATGAGATCTATCCTGAAGTTGTATACCATTAGATTCAAGCAGGAGAGTGTATATGTATCCAGAACAGTATCTGATATAAGTTCTAATGTGCAAATTATATGTCTTGTCAACCTTCCTTCCCACTTGAGTCTTCAGATCTACAATCAGGTGGCTATCATAGGGGGTTGGTCTGGTTTATTCTTAAAACTTCTTGTACATACTAAGCTGAAGCAGGGCAAGTTGAGTTGAATGAGTTCCTTTTTCTGTTAGACTGTGAGCTCCTTGAGGAGGGAATGTGTGACTTGCAATTCTAGCCCCTGGTACATGCTGTACTAGGCATAGGGGAAAGGACTGGACTGAGTTCAAATTTCCCTCTACTACCTCCTTCATTTGATAGGACCCATTTGATAGGACCCTGGGCAAATAATTGAACTACTTTGAAATTTGTTTTCTTCATCTGCCAAATAACCGCTTAGAGATGTTCTCTACTTACATACATGGGTTGCAGGCAGCTTGGATATAATGCATATCCCAGGCCTGGCATCCTAGCTAGGACTCAGCGGACCATAGTGACTGACTGTTATCTGACTGGAGGCTCTATGCAGCTCTACATGCTATCACTGGCAGCAAGTTCTTTTCCTGGGCACAAGGCAATGGAAAGTATTCTCAACAGAGGCATACTCAGGGCTGTGCCACTTACCTGTATACCATTTGGCCTGGCAAGGAAGAGCATTTTATACATAACCTAGTTCACATTTGCCTGCACATAATGACAATAAAAACAGAGTAATTTTTCCTAAATTTTAGTTTACTTGTGTATAAAATATTTGTTATAGATAATGCAGCCCCTTTTACCTGTGCCAGGGTGAACAGCTCCTACTTCCCTATCTTTGTGTTCATCAGAGTTAAGAAACAGATGGGGCAGGGATGACTGGAAGAGAAAGTAGACTGTAATGATAAGGCAGTTATATGATTGCAACTAGTGGTATGTCCATAGCTCAGTAGGGGTACTATGGTCAAAGCTATCAATCCACTATGGTGTTAGAGCTGAGATTTAGGATGCTGCTGGGGAAGTCTAACAGGGGTTCAGTTTTTAGGCTGGTATTTAGGTAAAGCAAGATCATGCCAGGGAAGAGGAGGAAGACTTATTAGGTGTAAGAGACAGAGCCTGCCAAGACACAGAATTTTCCCACTGTGTATGGCATTCTGGGAACCTCAAGTGGGAGGATTTGGTTGGGGTTGAACCAACAGGACATACTACTTGAATGTAAAAAATCTTCCAGGGAATGATTTCAAATTTCCATTTTTCCAGCAGGTTCCGAAGGAGATTCCAGCCCACTGCTGTTTGGTTCTCTGAGCACAGAACTTGGTGAAACCCTGTCCTGGCCCATAGCCACAGGGATATTTCTCAGGGAAAGCCCTTGGACCGAGAAGAATGTTTTTTCTTTTCTTTGGAAACTATGGTGCTCTCTGTGAAAACAAAGGAATTTGGATTCTGTTCAGGAAAAATGTAACCTACAAACAAATAGCATTGGAAAATCTGTGCCTAACCCTCAATGCCTGGGTCAGGCATGGGGAGAGCCCCACCTCTCTGGTGCTTTCTAGATGGAGATAACCCTCCTTTTTCTTTTCTGTCTGTTGTCTCTGGCTTCCCAAAGGGCATTGCCTTCTTCCCTTGTCTCTTCCTTTCCTGCTGCTCAGGACCCAAGTTTTTGCCAGCATCCTTGCTCTGCTTGGAATGTTCACCCCTCCCTCCCAGTGAGCCCTTAATCACTCTCTAAGTCCTAATGCCAACATCTCCCCCTCAGTTCTGATTTCCCCACATAATTAGTTGCTCCCCCACTGTGTTGCTCTGGATTTGAAGATTGGATTTCTTTTTTTCTTTCTGAGAATAATGCCTGATTTTATTTTATAACTTTGATAGTAACAATGACTGCCAAACCCTTAGACTCTTGTGTGCCAAGCAGTATGGTGTTATCATGTTACACCATATGCAAGGTGCTTGAGACAGAAACTGGCACTTAATAAGTGCTTAATAAATGAGACTTATCCTTATTTAAAATCGTAATTCTCTCATAGCACTTGCAGCAACTTGACATACAAATTATAATGATCAGGTTATGAATCTGTGAACAGACTAAGCTCAGGGTCTGTATCTTCTCTGATCTGTCCAAGTCAATGGCTCGCCAAAGGATATTGGGTGAGTGAGCATCTAGCCATTGAATTTGATGACTGTATGCGAAGATTTATTTTGCAAAGTCCTAATTTAGAGTAGCTGTAGCTTAAAGAACACAGGCTAAGGTAATCTGAAAGTCTGTTCCAACTGTCAACTACCTTTGTGATGCTGGGTAAGTTAGCCCATCTTTTCTGAACTCCAAAACCCTATTTTTCAAAATACTTACTTCTAACTTTCCTTCTCTTTTCCTCTACTAAGCTCGCCAGTTGTACATCTATTCATAATCAGGCACCTTAAGAGGAAGGAGAAGTGGGGCCAATTTAGAGGATTTTATCAGGACCCTACCATCTTAGTCTGGCCACAGTTGAAATACTAACAGAAAATGTGTGCATAGGTGGTGACTGAGGTGAGAACTAGCAGTCATGGGAATGCTCTCTTAATACTTCCAGGGCTGCCAATAAAGAAATGTTTATTCTTTGTATCTCTACCTTGAAGGACCACAGCCAATGGGTGGAAGGTAGAGAGCTTGACATTTCAAGCAGGTTTACAGTGAAACTAGGATTGTGTAAAGAACTGACCAGGCTCTGATGATGCTGAAATCTGCATATGTGTCACTTTTAACCTGTAAACTGCACAGCTGTCAGTGACAACACATATGCTGAAGGGACTGGAGGAAGCATCAGAGAGATGGGGCCTCTTAATTTGATTACTTGTTGAGCATTCCAGACGAGATCTCTATGTAAAAATTTTAAAACATGTAGATTGAAGTAGTTTTTCCACAAGCTTACACTGTTTCTCTATATAAACCCAATGAAATGGTTTGCTTAAAATAAAATTAATTTTATGTGCTAGACTCTGTGTTGGGGCCTAGAAATGCAAGATTGAGGGGCCCCCCCATGACTTGCAGTATTATTGGAGTAATACAACATGCAACAGAGGGCCACCTCTGTTATATTATAGTAGTATAATAATTAGGTACTTAATAAATATGAAGACAGGGTGATAGAGTGATTTTCCTCTAAGATTAAAAAAAAATTTTTCTTTTAAGAGACTAGGTCTCATTATGTTGCCCAGGGTTGTCTTGAACCCATAGACTCAAGTGATCCCCAGCCTCAACCTCCCAAGTAACTGGGATTACAGGCATATGCCACCATGCCTGGCTTAAAGAAGATTTTTTTGTTGTTGCTGTTGCAGTGCTGACTTCATAGTAGGGACGTCAACAGTCCCAATTGGCTGGAGTTTGAGGGAGTTCTTGGGAAATGAGGTGAACTGGTTATACTATTTTATAGGATTTTTTTTTTAAACAAGGATGACAAATAATTAAAGTAACAGTTATGACAGTGGTTATGGGAACAGTGAAAAAAAGGCATGTCATCTCTAAGGGGGAATCAGGCAAGGTTCAAAACTTCATTAGACACTTTGAACAATTGTCTAATTGTTTGGCACATAGTTGGAATTCAGTTGCTCTTAGTCAAATATGAATTAATTAACACAGGGCATAAAGCACTTGAGCTGACTGTTGAAAGCTATGTAGCATTTTGACCATAGGGGAAAAGCAGTTGTGCTAGAAAAATCCCAAAATAGAGAACTTGGGGATGGTAATTGGTCAATAGGATGCTTAAGGAATCAAGTCTCTTCCTATGGCTATTAATATATCTCTTGGGGAAAGCCCTTAGAACAGTAAGTCTATTATATTTCCTCTATTCTTTTTCCCCCTACACTGAAGACCCTCCCCCACTTCCTTCCTTCTGCTTTTTCTGCTGGAAGAGATAATGTTTGCAAAAAAGACACTTAGGGTCTCTTTCAGGACAAGCCTAACAGGCAACTAAGCCACTCTGTTGGTAATGCAGTGAGGTGCAGTTAGAACCGGAAGGATGAGATTTGGCCAAAGGAGAACAAATGGCCTCCTTTGAGCAACTGCTATGTGCTTTTATATGCATGATCCATATATAAGCATTATGAAAGAAGTATCTTTAACCCCATTTTACAAATGAGAAAATAGAGGCTTAAAGAGGCTTTAAGATCTATAGGCTTAAAGAGATGTTAACTAGTACTTGGTACAATCCAGGTTTAACTTGAACTCTGTCTTTCCAGTGATGGTTCCAAGTTCCCAGCTTCCTTATACTTTTCAGTTAATGAAAGCAGAACCGTCCCAGCCTCCTTCCTCTTCTCAACATCAGTGGAGCTTTCCTTACTAGATTTACCCATTAATTCCTTCTGATGGACTCAGAGCACCCAGTCCTTGTCAGAAACATGTCAGACTCTTGGTATCTCTTTGACATGATTAAATACTTTATTTAAATCTGGACATACCTGTAAGACTTTGTGATAGTCTCTCATTTTCATTCATTTTATGGACTATTTTTTGGTGTATTATTGTACTATGAAGGGGCAACCTTACCTTTAGTAGGAAGGTGTGGGAATCTTATGAACCCAAGTAGCCACCAAGCTCTCTCTTCATGTGTGTATCCAGGATTTATTATCAAAACAGAGGAAAATAAGAAAAGCCATCAAGAATTCAGTCCTGGCTCTGGTATTTATTAGCTCTGTGACCCAGTCCTTTACTTTTTGGGTCTCAGTTATACTATCTGTAAAGTGGGTAAGTTAGATTCACTCTACTTCCTCACAAACTATTTTGAGAGGTAACTTGGAGATAACTTCATTTCAGAAAATGAAAGACAAAAGAAGGATATTAGTTTTGCATCCTTTGTGGAACACAATGGGTATAAATAAAATATAAAATATTATTTTTGCTTCTTGGTGGTTAGTCAGTGCAGGTAAAAGAAATCCTGGCTCAATCTAGTTTTATCCCAAAAGGGCATTTTATTTTCTCCGATGAATTACAAGAAAGGTTAGGATAGAGCTAGACTTAGAAATGGCTAGATCTGGGCCTCAAGCTCTGCCAGGACACATCTGTACTCCATACTTCTCTCACTTGTTGATATTGCCCTCATTCTCTCCTGTGTTGCTTCAGCTTCCTATATCCAGTGGGTACTGTGATGACAAGACTTCAGGCTCTGTACATAACGATATACGTACTGTTTAGGCTTCCATTTGATCTGTTTATTATCAGAAAAGGAAGAGATTTTTTCCCCCACAGCTTGAGATAGAAAAATCCCATAGAAGCCCTGTGATTGGCATGGCATGGATCACGTGGATGCATTAGACAATCATTGTGGCCAAAGTGGATGTTACCATCAGCCCACCTGAGGTCTCTGACCCATCCCCTGTGACCAGCAGGTAGGAAAAGCACAGATATGGCCACATTTACTTGTAGTCACAAAAATGCCATTTAAATAATAAAATATATGAAAAGGGGATGTTTCTGAAGACCTCTGATCCTCCAGGGTGCCCTAGCTTGGGTATAGGTTCTCCTGGCAGTGTAATAGGAGAACTTTGCCCTGATTATATTCTCCTTGCTCAGAGGAAATTTGGCTGGGTGCAATATACAGAAGACATTTACTTTGTCAAACTCAGTATAGAGAATGGAGTGAAATCAACTGACCCATGGATAAATTCTGGTCTGTGCCTGTACATATCTCAATGTAGCAGGGGAGGCAGAAACTGAGTAAATATCTGTGAAACAAGCTACAAAAGACCAATACAGAGCTCCCAGAAGTTGATAACAGAGTCACAAGATATATTGACATTAGCTCACAGGTGGGAGGAAGGTATTGTAGCTAGAGGGATCAGCATGTGCAATAGTCCTAGGGTTGGAGAGTGCATTAGAGGACATAAAAGAAAGTCATTGTGTCTGATGCAGAGAACTAGAGTAAAAATGGGCCAGGATGAGGAAGACAAGGTCCAGATCATGTATTTGGAGAAAATTTACATGCTAGGCCACAGGGAGCATTTACATGCTCCACTTTTGGCTAGATGTGGCCTGTAATTGTTACAGGAAGCCTGTGGCTGAGCTCCAGAGCCTGCCCCATCCTGTCATGGCATCCCCTTTAAGAGCAAAACCAAGCAATAGAGGAAGCCTCAGCAGCTGGGAAATAGTTGCAGGGCCATTTCCCCCTTTCAAAAGAGCTAAGCCTTGTTGCTAATAATACTTATTATTAATGCTAATCATCATATTTGACACCTCTATTGCCCCAGAGCATGCCAACCTTCAAAGCTCCCGGGAACAATAATTACTCCTCCCAGCTTCTTTATGAAACAGGTAAATACAGGGGTCTGAATACAGGATGAGGAGACATAAAGTCCTGAAAATCAAACTCCTTCTCTGTGGCCTGAGGCAAAAAAAGGAATATCCCCCTTTGGCGCTGACTGTAAAAAGAGAAGGGTGGGTGGGGTAGGGAAGTACTCAGGCCTCATAGGAGTGCTGAGAAGTTTAATTAGAAGGCTTGAGGTTCACTTTCATGAGGAAAAGGGCTGCTTAGCTCTGTGCTTCCAGACTTCCAATTCCCCTTTAGGCAGATGAGCATCAGAGCTCAAGCAATGAGTGCTAAGGCGAAGGACACGATGGGACAGTGAGTGCTTCCCCTATGAGATGGCAAATGTCTGGCGTAAAGAAGGCCATGCTGGACCAAGTCCTTATCTCTCTAGGGTTTGGTGTTGCTGAGATTGTGGTAGTGGTGGTGGTGGGACACCAAACCCTGTGTCCTTTAGATCCTATCTCCTCTCTGCTGAAATGCTCCATGGGACCAGGATCCTTTAGGTTTTTGGTAGCACAGACAATGTTTCCAGGGTTTTGCATGGTCTTAAACATGACTTGTAGTTTGGTTTCATGTCTTCACTTCCTGAACCTTCCTTAAAAGCATTGATTCAGCATTCACTGTGTGATAGATCCTGTGCTGGGCAGTAGGGATACAGTGATGGAGAAAGAACCTTCAATCCAAGGCTTTGTGGGGAAATGGAAGGATAAACTGACAATTCCAATTCCAGGTGTGCTTTGGGGGAGATTTCAGAAAATTGTGGGAGCCCAGAGGAAGTGCATTCACTTGGGTTTGGGAGATTAGGTACTTCCCCCAAAGAGACTGTGCCAACCTGTCCAAGCTCTTCTCATTGAGCTTAGCTCTGCTCTGTGAGAGAAGACTTCCCTAACAGCTCGAGCCCATGTATGACCACAGCCTCTTTCCTCAGAATCCTGCAGCTCTGAACTCCTACCCCAGCCCTAGGGCACTTGTGTCTCTGAACATCTCTTCAGGCAAGAAGTTTCTATCCTGAATGAGTTAATGAATAACAATAACTACTTTCCCTTGTATTTTAATATTTTATTTTATTGTTTGAGACTAGGTCTTGCTGTTTTTGCCTGGGGAACTGTAGGCTCACATCCTGGGGTACCACAGACTCAAGCAATCCCCAGTCTCAGCTTCCCAGGTAGTTGGGATTACGGGCATGCACCACCACACCCAGCTATTTTTTTTTTGGGGGGGGTGACTAAGTATCGCTATGTTGCCCTGGGTGGATCTTGAACTGCGATCCCCAGTCCCAGCTGCGCTCTATAGGTTGGTGCTTACAGGCATACACCACTGTGCCCGGCTTTCCCCTTGTGCTTTAGAGCACATTGTGGTTTACAAAGTACATTCACAACCATCACCTCCCGCATCACACTGCAAGATGCCAGAATATTGACTGACCCTGTTCCTTCCTATCCCCCTCCATCCCAGTCTTGAATATTTTTGGGGGCAGCTGCCCAACGACAGAGTAGTCATGCCCAACAGAATATCCTCTCCCTAGGCCAGAGGTATGGAAACAGTACTGAGACCTTATTCTGAGGCCCCAGTTTTCCCATTTTGCACATCAAGCATTCCTGTATCCATTTCATGACCTCAGTGTCTCTTAGGAATCATGGTTTTCTTTCTGTTTATCAGGGATCTTCTGGTTGTTAGTTCAACTCAAGGGCAGTCTCCGCCCTTGGGGTATTTCTAAACTGAGGGGCTTTAAATACTCCACCCTGGGTAAAAAGGGTGAAGGGAAGGACATCTAGGGGATTGTGGGGTTTCGGAAGAGAAACACCTCACTAGACAGGGAGGACATTGGGAAGGGGGAGTGCTACGCAGGCTCAGCCTTTTCAGGCAGAGAGGTGAAGAAGAATTCAACAAAGAAGGAATTTCATCCTCTCATTCATTGGTTCCCTGGGGAACCACATAGATGTGTAGACAGAATCAAGATAGGGAAGCAGCTCACACGTCTACCTTGTGTGAGGCTTGCTTCCTCAGTGCATTGCTGTTCTCCCTGACTGGTTCCTAGCTTTCTTTTCATCTTTGATGAATGTTGTGCCATTTTGACAATGTCTTTCAGAAAACAGCAGCTGTTGTGGAGCTTAAGAATCTTTAGGATTATGCGGACCCAAGTGTGAATTGTAGCTTTGCCCCTGATTAACCAGGAGAGCTGAGGCAAGTTTCTCTGAGCCTTAGTTTCCTTAGATGAGAAGGTCATAGTGCCCCATGGGTCTGTTAGGGGCTTTTTCCAGATCTTGGATGTAAAAATTCAACACAAACATACAAGTGCTCAGTAATGTCAGCTATGGGCATTTTCAAAGTGTGGGGCCTAGAACTGTATACAAGTTGACCTGAGGGAGCCTGGCCAGAGCTGGATTGTTGCCTTCTGGCCTGACACTGGCCTTTTCATGCAGTGGAGGATCACAGAGGCCTTTTTTGGCAGGCACACCTCCTGCTGACTCACCCTAGGTTGCCTGGTCTCTGGAAGCCTTAGGCTGTACTCATTCTCAAGGGCTGTGCTGCTAAGTCACGTCTCCCCAGCCATTTACTGGAGACATTGGTGTTACAGAGTCTGATCCAGAGCCTGACATTTAGACTTGTGAAATTCTGCTGTAGGTACATTTAGTCCATCTCTCAACTCTGTTTGGAATCTTGTTTGGAATCTTGTTTCTGCCTCCTAATATTTGCTAGCCTGTTTCCCAGCAGGATTTCCTCCCTGCTCAAACCATCTAACAAACTATCCTAGAGGTGATTTTTGAAAACACTCTTTTCTTCATAGTCCTTTCTTGTTCACAATCCTTCCATGAATGCTGAATGGTTAAAGTTCATACCCCTTAGTCTAGCACACAAAACTTGAAGTTTTAACACCAGCCTACTTTTTGTATTTTGATTTTACATCCCTGCCTATATAGGGATGATAAACATTTCTATATCACATGCTTTTCTTTGAGGATAAACAAAACAAAGCTTCCAAGGACTGTAAGGGGGTATGTGATCATGCCATTCAAACACTAATAGGTAATCCTGGTACCATTTTATGGTACTATTTTCAAAGCGTGGAGCCTGGAACTGTATCCAAGTTGAAGAGATCAGAGGCAAGGATTTTATCACTCATAGTGATAGCAATAGTGGGGGTATCAGTGTTTTCTTATGCCTGTTCCCTGAGCCCCAATTTCCATGGGGGTGATGTGACACTGCCCTGACATCTGCTGAACTTGAGGAACCCAATGCATTTTTTAGTAGTCTGTGAGCAAACCTGCTCTCTGGGTCAAAGGAGGTTCTCTATTGTCAAAGTCTGCCCTTTCACAGATGTCCTGGACTGAAGCAAAGGCAGTCATTACCTGTTCTTATAAGATGTGTAGCCATGCCAGAGATCCATGGAGAACTGTCCCTCAACAAGGACCAGATGTGTCATCAGTGCTGCATGAATATTAGCCCTGGGGGTGGTGGTGTTGGTATGTGGGATTTGCTTTGGGGTGGCAGGTCTTCTCATTGACTTTGACTTCTACTGGCCTAACTTCTGCCCTTAGTGTTTTTGCAAGTACAGTTTATGCAGTTTCTCACGCATCTCCTATCCCCAGCACTGCATCCAAGTCTAACTCTTCTAATATGTCTTTCCCAATCACCCCAATTCAAAAGGAGTTATTCTTTCTACACCCTTGACAGTATCATTTGTCTTATTCTGTGAGTACTTAGAAAATCTTCCTTGACCAAGACCTTTGCAAACTTTCCCCCCCTCACTTATATTTCCTAGTTATCTCTCTTCAGACTGACTCTACTTAATTATTTTTCAGTTTAGATGACATTTCTCCAGAATTCTTCCTGCTTCTCTCTTGTACCTGTGTGTACCTGGCACCTGCCAGAGTGCCTGGCACAAAGAGGCACTTAACATTAACTAAGGCATGATTGCTCAGATGTCTAAGTACCCATACCACATATTCATGCTGACTTAACAAACAAGTCTGACCGTATAAGAAACTTCTGGAAAGTGTCCAGTGGTCACAGACACTTCAGTGGGCTTTTAATATCATTTGGATTAATATATTTTGGATTGATTGATGAGTCATTAAATTCCTTTGCAGATGGGCCAATTTGATCTTGTGTTAAAAGATATCTGTGTGGACAAGTGAACCTCTGTTTGAGGACCTGTAACACACATTGTCAAAGGGATTTTTCATTTTGACTTTCTATGAGGGAAAATTCTAGTAAGCCTCCTCAAAGCTATTTAAAAACCATAAATTTTATGTTCCTTTAACTTTAGTAAATATCAAACTCATTTCATCCTTAATAGTCTACAAAATCAACACTAGTTTAAACTAATGGTCTGTTTATAGTGTTCATGGCAAGTTTCAAATTGCAAATGCATTTTTATAGGGGCTTTTGAAGGTTCATTTTGGAAAGAATGATAGAATGGTCACCATGAATCCTGGAACTCAGTTTGAGGCTAGCTCCCAGTTTTCCATAATGTGATAAAATCATACCAAAGAATGAAAAACTTGGAAACTCAAAACATGGGATGCAAACTTACAGGGCACTTGTGGATTCAAAGAGCCCAGCGATTCAAAATGAGCCCTTGGGGCCAGATGAAGCTGCAAGCCCCACTTCTCTTAAGTCTTTAATTCCCATGTCTCAGCTTCTACATTTATAAAAGCAAGAAAATAAAACACACAACATAGAATCATCTTGAAAATTAAATGGGTAACATATTAGAAAACATACAACATCATACTATGTGATATTTATTAAGTTCTTAACAAATGGTAGCTGCTGTTCTTTCTTCTTAATTTTATAGGCAGAAGGACCTGCATTTGTACTCTAGCTCTAGCAATAATATCTGTGTGCTGGCATCTCAAGCTGAAGATATGACTAAGTTACTTTCTTCACACCCCTAAGCCTCAGTTTCCTCAGCTGTACAGTGGGGATAACAACACCTGGATCGCACGTTTGGACATAATGATGCGTGGTGGACGATGTGTCCTGTGCTTAGGCGGTGTATGGCATGCAGTAAACACTCACTTGGGTGGAACAATAGTGATAGTAATTATTATACTATGAGCCTCATTTCCTTCATAGATAAAGGAAATGCCAATGTTTCTACATATCTGTAAGAATTAGAGGTGAAGTTTACAAAGTACCTAACCCAGTGGAGGCACATAGTAAGTGCTCAAGAGATGGAAGCTATTGTTTCTAGACTCTCTGCCTAACTCTGCTTGGTTTCCAGCTCTGGAACAATGAATGTGAGTCAGTTTTGGTTTTGAGGGGCTTCTCTGACAGTACCGGCGGAGGGGGCAAGGGGCAAACAAGGGCTCCATCTACTTCAGACCACAACCTGGAAGTGAACTGTACTAATCAACTCTGCAGGATTCCAACAGCTGTTTCTACCTTGGAATCAATTGGAACCTCCTGGGCCCCTTGCTCTTTTTCTATGAGGAGCAAATGCCATCCGCAGCTAAGATTTAGAAATTTGCCACACCATATCAGAAACAGATTCAGCCACAGGCAAGGTCAAGGTTCCCTGGGCCAAGACCCTAGCTCTGGAGCTTCTGCAGCCTGCTGGGAAGCCTTGGAGGCTAAATCTCTGACCTGAGATCAGGGCTGAGAGTTGTACTGCCCACTGCCCAGTGCTCACAAGCACTGTCTCATTGCCAGCCATTAGGAACTGCCACCCAAACCACCCAGATTTCCATTTCAAAGAGTGAGTCAGGTTCGGATGTGGAGAGCACGTTAAATAACAATTTTTAGGATATGAGTGTTAGAGAGCAGTGGCAAGAATGCATCTAATTTGGAAAGGAACTGCTTCCTAAATGCCTGCCTTATAATTTCTTCCATCTGTCCACATTTCTGGTGCAGCCTTGAGGTCTTTAGAGACTCCAGAGTGGCTAGCACTGCCCTGGGTACTGTAGTTACCCAGGTCTTTGCTTAAGTGACTGTTATCACCGCTGCCTGAGGCGTGGTGAGTCATCTGGCTGAGCAGCAGAGCCCTCACTCTGCCTTTAGCTGTGCCACCTCAGGAAAATCCCTTGCCTTCTGTTAAGTTGCTGGTTCCTCATTTGGAGAATGGGGACTAAACTAGATCCTCTTGACGTTCCCTTGCAGCAATTTGATTTTCTGATTACAAGTGAACACAGATGCTATAATAGCTGAAAGACTGAAAAATATCAACTGCCATTAATTAAATAGTCATGTTAATATTTTATCAGTCAATGAAATGAATGAGTGAATACAAAATTTGACATTTGAGCATCCATTGTATATTAGAAACTATTCTTATTCTTATTATCTGGAGTTCTTACTGTCTGGAGTTCTGTGGTGTTACTACTACAATTTATAGATACTTAAAAAGGTTAAGTTAGATGCACACAAGTGGAATAGTGGAGGATTCCAACCCAGCTTGGAGATGAGAAGATACGTCTCTGTTTTCCTTGGGCTTTGAGTCCTCTCCTAAGTGTTGCTAAAAAGCAGAAGTGCTCAGGCTAGAGGAGGTCCGATAAAGATTGGATAAATGAATGAGGAGGGTCTTGTGATCAGCTAGGAGTGGGCCAGTGCTGTGCTAGGACACATAGTGGGGGTTTGTGTGTAAGGGAGCGGTGGGGAGGGAGTGTTACTAGCCTAAAACTGAGTCCTAAACCTCAAGGATAACCCTTGAGAACCCTTCACTTGAATATGCCTGGCCAGCCCTGAACACTTTCTTTCTGTTTTTTGTTTTGTTTTGTTTTGTTTTACCAGATCTTGCTATTTTGCCCAGGGAACCTCAGGCCACGTTGCCCAGGGTACCACAGACTCAAGGTATCCCCAGCCTCAGCTTCCCAGGTACCTGGGATTACAGGTGTGCACCACCACACTCAGCTATTTTTTGAAACTAGGTCTTGCTATGCAGCCCCGGGCAGGTCTCAGAACCTCAGACTCAAGCAATTCCTAGTCTCAGCCTCGCTCCATAGGCTGCGCCACCATGCCCAGTTCCTGAACACTTTCTTTTTAACAGGGGATATAGTGAGCGGGATGACAAAAGATGCCTTGGACCAGCTTCTAGATGAGTGGGAAAATGGCACGAAGATGGCAAGGAAGAGAGGAGGAGATAGAGATGGGATAAAGCAGAAAACTGGATCCAACTAGACTACATCTGGAGTTCTGGAAAAAGTATTCCTCTGGGGCAGGGCACCACTCTCACTGCATTTTCATATAATCAGTATTGGTGAGAGAACCTGGTACCAGCCTCCAGAGGCCCCAGGAAGAGCCCATGCCCATTTTATAGACTGGGAGATGGATACCACCTACCTTCACTCTTCTAGCACCTAGTCTTTATTCCCCACAGCACAAATCCTCCTGAAATACATGGACTTTAGAGAAGGCTGTGACACAGTCCCAGGGAACATGAGAACTGGAGAGCAGAGAAACTATGAGCCCATGCTTCTATTCAAGAATCTTTTCTGCCTGCACATATCTGAAATTTGTTTAAACATGCTTTCATATATTCAACAGGTATTTTCCAAACTCCTACTTTGATCTTAGTGCTGCCCTGGGTACTGTAGTGACTATAAAATAACAAACAAAATAGAATTTATTATGACCCTCTGTGGCACTTCTTATAGTCTAGTTGGACTGGGGAGCCATATTAGTTTCCTGTGCCTATCATGACTAAATGTCAAAATCTGGGTGTCTCAAAATAATAGAAACTGAGTCGATTTTGTCAATCTCCACAATCCTGTAAATCAATTCCTTATAGATCCTCTTACTCACTTGCTCTCTTATTGTTTCTCTGCTGAACCCCAACATACATCACCATGATCATCTTCATCTTATTTGTATTTGTCCAGCACCTTCTTCATCTGTTATCTCTTTTATTCACAAAAAATAACATTATGAAGTTGGTAGAACAGTGTGAAAACCTCCATTTCTCACAGGAAGAAACTGAGGGCAGGAGGAGTTGTCCTTTAAAGGCAGTGCTGCAGGGTGGGTCCCTAACCAGAGCAACATCATTGCATCCCTTCAGGCAAACCACATACAGGATGAAAAGATTATGCTCAAGTCTGGTTTTCTAAACCTCTTTAACAAGAGAGAAATATTTTGATTACTAACATTTTTCTTTTTTGTGACCAGGATAGAAAAACAATTACTCTCCTCTTTGATTTTTAATACAGCATTGGTCATCAATTAGAAACCTCTTAAGATTCCCTCAGGGAGAAATATGAGATGGCTAAAATGTGGAGTAGGCAAGCCTTATGAAATCATATATAAGCAAGAGCTTTTAGAAAAGCTTCAACTGGACTTTTAAAAAAGTTTAGATGAGTCATGGAGACTCAAATTTAAAATGATCTTAGAATTTACCGATTCCAGTCCCCTCCTTATGCAGAAAGAACTCTGAAGCCCAGAGGTCAACTGCTTCCCAACGTCCACACTTTAAAAGAAATTTATTGACTTGATTGCTCAGATGCCTCAACTTGCAATCCAGAGCTCTCTCCCTTATTTAATGCTTATGCAGTCAGTGTGAAGATTGTCTACTCTTCCTCTCAGTTCTTGGGGTCATTTTTTTGCCATCTCTGTGGTATGGACATGGAGTGGTGGTGAGAGAGGTGTTTGCACTTTTGTTTTCTCCATATTTTGTGTTCACAGATACACAGTACAAAGGCATGTTCTCCCCAACCTATGCAAAGTAACTTGTAGTCATACAGACTTGGCTTTCAGTTCTAGCTCTGTTTGCTAACTGTGGAAACCTGGACCAATTACACACTATCTCTGATCTCAGTTCTCATTCATTCAATGGTTCTAGTAATATACTCCCCACTCAATTTTTTTTTCTGAAGACCAAGTGAGATAATGCAGATAAAGTACTTAGCATGGTGCTTGTTAGAGTATGTGTTCAATCAGTGTAACCAATTATTAAGGTGAAATGCAGCATCAAGGGATACTAACAGGTGTGGAAGGGAGACCGAGAACAAAGCTGAGTACAAGGCTGTCTCCCCTGCCCCATCGGCCAGCAGTGAGTGGATGTCCTAAGAATTCTAGAGACAGTCCTGGCACTTGCCCCATGTGTAGTCTCGCATTGTCTCTCCGTCATCATGGGAGACTTTCTTCTCTGCAAAAAAATGGAGGCAGGTGGGTACCTACCTCACAGAAATTTTGAGAGGTTTCAATGAATGTGAAAATCCTTGGCAAAATGAAGCAACACATTAATTCATTTATTCATTCATTCATTCAGTCACATGTTTATTGAGGAAAAACAGGTATATGGTTGGCATTGTGCTTGGTACTGAGAAAACTGCCAAAAAAGACCACATCACAGTTAAGTAAAGAGAAAATTAACAATATGAAATTGTTATAATTACTTTATTGCCACCAAATTTCCTGAGATCTTGGAGAGTAAGGAACTTTATATGAAGATTATTACCAAAATATAGTAAGTGGTCAGATCCAAAGCTAGCATAACAGAGATCTGCAGAATATGATCAGTTATGCCCTTCCACTAACTGAAGGTTCTTCAGTTACCCCAGGTATAAAAACTAGTTTCTCAGCTAACTTTTTGAGGTCTTCCTTTGTCTAATTCTCAAGCTCTGCATCTTACTTTATACGCCAGCTACACAGAAGTCCTTTTAGTTCTCCCCTACTGCTATTCTCTTCCTCATGCTGTTCCATTTGCCAGAGATTCGTTCCTCTTCTCAGCAAACTCTTGCTGGTCTTAAGTCTAGTAAGACCCCAGCTTCTCGATATTGTTCTCTAGAGATGGTCAGACACCTGTGACTACCTCCATTAAGGTGGTAAACACTACCAATTATATTTTTCTGTGTGGTCCTGATAACCATGGTCCTCTTTATACTAGTAACTCCTTGTCCCTGACATTCAATATGGAACTTGGACAGAGGTCTCAATTCATGCTGATGAAATGAAATCTTGAATAAAGTCTTGGGTTGGATATACTAATCAGGCGTCCAGTCTAGTATATATGGGAAAAAGAAGGTGCTTTTCTGCTACTTCCAACATGGTGAGTTTGATATTTACCTAAGGCTTTTTAGAATTGTTTGAATCTGTTACTCTCATCAGTCTGTGTGTGGATTCTATGGAGAACAAGTTGGAAGCTGGAGCCTTCTAAGGGGCAGATTTTAAGACTCTTTTCTCTCTCAAGAGGCTCAGAAGTGACTGTCCATGGTGTCAATGTCAGAAAAAGAGAGGAAGACCCCATTTTACCTTTGCAGACCTGGACTAAGGACATTCACCCTGTGGTCCGAGAAGTTTACTACTCTTTAATGTAATCTTATTCTGGTATTTCCATGGGCTAATTAAAAATATTGTTGCCATGGGAGTAAGAGTGATTGCAGTCTGGATCTTCCATTTCCTAGTTGTGTAACTTGAGGATCCCTCTGAGCCTTGGTTCATTCTTGTAAGATACCTACCTCACACTGTGATGGAACATATCTAATCAGATGCCATCTGCCTTGCATTTCTTAGTGCCCTGTGTCCCACCACATCCAATAAGAATGAGTTCTCTTCCTTCTATATCAAGGAAACTCACCCTCAACAATTGTTACCATGGACTAACCATGTATAAACCTAAGAGATGTTTTCTGAAACTTGGTAGTAAGAACAAGCAGAACTTGGAATGTTTCTATGGGCCAGGTGCTGTCTTAAGCATTTACATGTCTGATTTTCTATCTAGGCTTATGGGGAGACTTTATTGGTATGAAGTTACCATCATCCCCAATTTCCAAATGAGAAGACTGAAGCATAGATTCTTGCCGAGGGCTGCACAGCTGTCTAATGTCATTTACACTTCACAACAGTGAGATATGTTTATTATTTTCTATGGTTCATAAATGGGGAAGTAGCCTCATACATCACCTCATTTGATATTTGTCATAACCCTTTGGGATTGGTTCTCTTATCATAAAACAGATGAGGAAACTGAGGCTCAGCGAGGCTAAGAAATTTTTTCAAAGTCATCCAGTCAATTAGAGGCAAAACTGGATCTCAGATCCAGAATTTTCTGACTCAGAAACCTGGGTTTTGAATAATTGTGTAGCAGTTCAATAACCTATAATGTAAGCAGTGGGGAAACTGAGGTAATGGGAAGGGAGAGGGCTTACCTTACATTCTCTCAACTCTGCCCTGCTCTCTGGAGATTGTGGTGTTTCATAGTTGCACACAGAGATTTGGAGTGGTTTGCCCTCAGCACAAGTGATGGGGCCTGGTGAGCTATCAGTAAATTTTCGCTATTGTCATTTTCAGTGTGGGAGTTGGCAGTCCTCAACCCTGGGCACAAAACCTGGTGCCAGTAGCTGGGAATATCTGTCTTCTCCTTTGTGCTGGTTTGTACTTGGGCCACAAGACTTTTTCATCATTCCATTCAATGCCCACTGATGACACATCTCCAGATAAAAACCACCTGAGTCTCTGCACGAAAATGTTCCCTTTGTGGGAGGCCCATCTGCAGGAATGTGGTCTGCAGGAGACCCTTGCAGCAGAGACTGGGCCCCTGACTCACACTGAGCTGTCCCCCATCCGACTGAGACTGGCCCAGGAGCCACCCACCTCTCCCCGCACCCTTACTGTCGCCTTGGCTCAGATTGCCAGCTGCAGTCTTTGGACTCCAAGCAATAGAATTACTCACTCACTGATTCTTCCTTTGGCATCTGCCAGGATCGCAGGAAGAGGGCTTTGTATTCTCTCTTTCTCACTCAGCTTTTCCTGCCTTCTTTATTGGTTAAATTGCTGGAGCCAAAACTGAATTTCATTCCCATTTCCTCTAGGAACCAGTATCCGGCAAGAATCAACTTTGCACTTGAGAGGCAAGCCTGGGGGAGAAGTCAGACACCAGTCCTGGCACTTTGCCTCTGTAGGAAGAGTTAGTCACTTGGTTACTGCTGACTGAAATTGATTGGAGATGTCACCGGGAGGAAATGAACATCTCGTGAGTTAGCAGAGCACAGTCTTCCAAAAAAAAAAAAAAATAAATAAATAAAAGCCTTTCTATGGCACAGAGAAAGTTAGTGGTAAGCTGATTTCTTTTTCTGAGATTCTTACTCTGATCCCCTGAAAGCAGCGATTAGCAGTTCCTCTCTACCTCCGGTATAGAAGTCATGGCAGGCATGTGAGCAAACTGTGGGGTTGGGAGGAGACTAGATGCCTTACACATATTTCTCATTTATACCCATAACAGCCTGTTACCTTCATTTTTCAAGGGTAAAATGTGAAGTGCGAAGTGGTGTCTGAATTTGTTCTTGCCTGCCCAAGGTCACACAGTAAGTGGCAGAACCAACATATGGGCCCACATCTTTCCAGTGCCAATGTCACAGTAAGGGAAGTAATTCTTCTGTGTTTTTCTCATCGATCTAGTTTCCCTTTTCTTCTTTTCTATTTGTCACCTTTCCTCACCCCTTACCCATTGAGGAGTCAGAGATTTTCCAAGGGGTTAAATAGCATGACACATGACTTTACACAATATATATGCTCAGCAAATACACATTGGATCTGAATTGCTGATACACATTGGATCTGAATTGCTGGGCCATTTCATTTAAGAGTGTTTTCATAAAAAGCAAAACAACACAAAAACTCCTGGAAAAGATAGTACTTGTCACCAGCAAATAAATGGTGAATTTCTAACACAAGGATCCTTAGTGGGATATTTCTACTCTCTCTCTTCCCCTTTCTCCTTCCCATCCTATCATGTTATCTCTTTTGAAATAAACACTGGCACTAATCTAAATATTTTATCAATATTTACTGATTTACTCCTCATAACCACTGTATAAGGGTATGTACTATTAGTGTCAGCAGCATCCCATTTTGCAGATAAGTAAGTAGAGCACTAAGAGAGTAGCTTAGTTTTCTGCCCAACTACACACAGCTTTTAATGAGTCAAGTTGGAGTTTGAAGGTGGGCAGTCTAGGCTGGGCATGGTGGTGTATGCCTGTAAGTGACAGCTTATGGACTCTTGGCGGGGCCTGGGGATCACGGTTCTAGTCCTGCTTGGGGCAACACAGTGAGACCTTGTCCCCAAAAATAGCTGGGTGTGGCGGCGTGCGCCTGTAATCCTAGCTGAGGCTGGGGATTGCTTGAGTCCGAGGTACCACGGGCAACATGAGCTTGCGGTTCCACAGGCTATTAGCGAGGCTATTAGTCTCAAAAAAAAAAAAAAAAAAAAAAAAAGAAGAAGAAGAAAGTGGGCAGTCTGCTCTTTAACCTCTGCCAGTGCACACTTTGCCTAATGAGGCAGAAATAGCTTTCCAGAACCTCCTACGACCAGTATACCTACTGGGCATTGTAGTTTCCAAGTTGTGTTCACATCTCATTCCATTTGACTCTTACAGTTGCCTGTGAAGTATGGACTATGATTCCTACTTGCAACAGAGGAAACCCAAGCTCTGACAATTTAAGTGACTTAGTCAAGGTCACACAACCAAGAAGTTGGCAAGAGCATAGGAGCCAAATGGACTTGTGGTCAGTTTATTTCCATGAACAAGACTGGTGTCCAGGAATTAGAGCTGACCAGAACAAAGACAACATTTTGAGCAGGACAAAAAAAGCTCAGTATGCTCATATTTTTTATTGACAGTTGGACAGAGGAAATTGTGTGTGCTTGTGTGTATGTGTGATAGTAACAAAAGTATTCCTCAGGCCTTGAGGTTTAATAAAATGTGAAAATCATTCTTACTAGCACCCTCCCTACCCTCCTGATTTTAAGCTCTGCCTAATATGAGGAAATATAATCCATATGTTTGATTATTCATACTTCCATCATCAAAAAATATTGTTGATTCTTTGAGTAGTGTTTGATGTTCTGGAAGACTTTTTTTTGAACAGGACCAAAGAAGAGAGAACTTTTTTAAAAAATGAAACATCCTTCCTTTTCTTACTATTTTATTTCCTTTGAAAAACATTTGATGACATTTGACTGGGTGACAAACAAGTCAGTAGAATATTCTACTTTTCCCCCTATAGATATTTAATCTAGGTGAGCCCAGGAATGCAGTTCTGTCTCAAGTCTCTAGTACTACACTGGGAGGGTGGGAGGGAGGGGTGGTGATGGTGGTAGTGATAGTCTCCCCTCAAAAGGGCTTATTCCGCTTATATGGTCTTTTGCAGTGTTCACAGCCCCCCTGGGAGAAGGTATCTATGGTTCCATTTTATGGGAGAGGGGGTGAGGCTCCAAGGCCAACAAGGAGTCCAGCTGGGATACATATTCTGCTTTCCCTGTCAACCCACCTTGGGCTGTGGTGTTTACTCCTTTCAGCTCCTCCAGGAGAATGCAAGCGTATTTGTCATCCAACCAATATGTTATCTGACTTTATTCCTATCATCCATATCCTTAGCCTCTGCATTCACACCACTTCCTCCCAGGAGTCCTGGCTCAATCTACAGGGAGTGAGAGCTAAGTGAGAATTCAGTTTCCCCACTCATTGAGTGATGTGCTAATTACAGAGCTAGGGGCAAGAGGGACAGAGATGAACCCAGCAATTCCCCTCTCTTCTGGATCACTGAGTCAAACTGAGGCATCCCATGTGTCTCTACCACTGACAACAACCCCCATCATACAGGCCCCCATGCCCCTATGCATGATACTATTGTACCCCAAATGCCACCTGCTCAAGGAAGTCTGCCCTGACCTGTCCAAAGAACTGTCAGCAGCACTTTATTTATTTATTTATTTTTTGAGACTAGGTCTCGCTATTTTTGCCCGTGGAACCACAGGCTCTTGTTGCCCGGGGTACCACAGACTCAAGTAATGCCCAGCCTCAGCTTCCCAGGTAGCTGGGATGACAGGCACGCATCACCACGCCCAGCTATTTTTTGAGACTATGTCTCACTATGTGCCCCCAGCAGGGCTTGAACCACGATCCCTGGCCCTGGCCGCGGATTCCTAGACTGCCGCTTACAGGCATGCACCACCATGCCCGGCCTGTAACAGCATTTTTTATATGATAGTTTTGTTATCAATTTTTTCTTTTTTTCGTTTTTCTTACTATTGCCATCTTTCCCACTTACTTTTAGAGGTAGAGGAGTCCCTAGCATATTGAAATATTTGTTGAAGGAAAGCATGTCTTATGCATCACTTTATTCATGAAACAGACTAGGTATTTAATAGTAATACTATTCAGTATGAACACTTACCATGTACCAAGCATTCTTTGAAGGTTATATAAATTACCTCACTTAACCTTACAAGAAATCTCTGAGGTAGTTGCTATTATTATTTCCAATTTTCAAATGATGAGACCAAGGCATAGAAGACCAAGACCCCACAACTAGAAAGAAGTGGTGCTTAGTTTTCAATTCAGATGTCCTGACTCCAGAGGTGGGGCTCTTTACTCTGGTTCTAAATGTTAAATGAATATATGAATGACTGGGAGAACTGCATACAACTAAGCAGAACATGGAGCTTTGAAGGTGCAGAGGAAGTGATATACTGAAAGTAGAGAAAAGCCACCAGTCACAGTAACTACAGAATCAAACATGTTAGAGAAGTTGATAATGAAGCTTAGTTTTAGGTGGATATTGCAGAGTGCTCAGAGTTAGAAACCTGGTTTAGATGGGGTAAAGGACAGATTATACACAGAACAGGGAGAGAACTGGGAAGAGAACAGAAAATAAAGCTGGAAAGGGAGGGAAGAGGCAGAAAGTGGAGGACCTCAATATCAGGTCAGCCATATGGTGTAGATGGTGGTGAATGATGTGCCGGGAAAGATTTCCACTCAGGGGAAAGCCATGATTTTTCGTTTTAGGCTGTGTTATTTGTTTAACCTGCATCAACTTCAGGTTACATCTCGTTGCGTCCTCCAGTATCCCCAATAAATTCAGGTTATTTACTATTCCCATTTTACAGATGATCTGTGGATGCTCAGAGCGTTAAATTTTCCTAAATCCATCAGCTGGTGCATTGCCGGAGTAGGCCTCTAATTCCCATCCTTCAGGCTGTTTCTACTACCAGGTAAAACATTTTCATTACTCCAGGGAGAAAGGAATGAAGCTATTTTACCCACCTCAACTTCCTGAGGCTCAGGGAGACAATTCCAAGGTCTCTTCTCCCTTCTCAACATCTCTGGGGCTGTTTTCAGGGCAGAGATTTTCTGCCGTAGAGGGAGGAGCAAGATGGATAGTGGAGTAGGCTGTGGCTGGAGTGAGAGCAAGCCTTGTGGAGGAGGGGAGAGCAGGGAAAGAGACAGCAAATTGTTTCTGGGTGGAATTTTCCAGACAGGGCCTCTGTCAGAGAACAAATATGCCTTCTGAATTTTCACTATAATTGTTATTGACCTTTAGTGAGATGAGCAAAATTACTCTCCCATGGCCCCCTCCCCCACCCCTTTTACAAAATTGTTTTCCCTGACTTTTCAAAAATGAAGTTTGACCAACCCAACCCTGACTGCAGACTGTGGGAAAACAATGCATCTCCTTATGGCCACAAACAGAGCATTTGCAATTAATCCATTGATCTCAGTAGAAAACCCTATTGTATCAGAGCCTGCCCGGAGAAGGCTGCATCCTGCCCCACTTCTGCCCTGCACAGAATACTCATTGAAGTCAGCCCCCAAATTGATGGCAGGATATGGCCCTAAAAGCCTCCAAATTAAGGGGCCCAGACAGTGCCTGGATAGTGGATACTGGGGTGGGGGAGGTAGGGGAGAGTGGGGTAGGAAATGGGTCTCTAGGGAAATCTGTGGGAGGAGCAGAGCTGCAGAATCTGCCTGTGCCCAGGGTTTTGTGAACTGTAAGGGATTTCTGGTTGTCCTCTACTCTCATTCTCTTCAGTTTCTTCTGCAACTTCAAGCTCTAGCTAGTTTGCTGACTGACATTTTGTTGCTACTGCCGCCAAAACAGACGACAATGAAAGTCTCTGTCCACATTAGCTGTTGAAAAATAGGCATCTCCACTCCCTCTACTTTACCTCACTTACCTCTTAAGCAAACCTTGGTGATGGTGATGGAGGACTGTTTCTTGTTTGTGGGTCCCTCTTTCCAAGGGGACTTAATGTATTCTTTTTCACTTAACCCTTTCATGCTCTAGAGGTGAGCAGATGATCAGTTGAACAGTAACACAGCATACAGTAGCCGATTCTTCCAGTCCTCAAGAGGCATGAAATATTAAGCATCACTAGAAACACAAGACATGTATTTTCTAGAGTATGTATGAGGCAGAGTTTGTGGTTGGAAGGAAGAGTTAGATGAGCTACCTACCTGTTGAGGAACGAGCCCCACGGACCTCCATGAGGATGGGCTAGAAGACTGTAGGACTCTATTCTATGTAGTGGGTGGCTGCCATCCTGAAAAATCACATAAAATTGTAGGATTGTGTACTGCTTACTATTCTGTAAGCAGTGTTTGTATATGTACTTTTTTGCCTATGTATATGTACACTCAGGAGCCCGGTTACATATGCTGTAGTGAACTCTGTGTGACAGACTTATCATAGGCCCCCTTTTCAGCTCTTCCCTCATCCAATTTGCTCCTTCTCTCCTAAATAAGTGTGAAGCAAATATTCAAGAATTATAAGCCCTTCAGGTACACCCATGGTGTCAGTTTTGTTCTACAGGTGTTTATTCCTTTCATATTCAGATGAAGAAATGCAGGCACCACAAGGTGGAATGACATGTTTGAATACACAACTGGTAACAAGTGATTTTGATCCAACAGGAAAACAAGATCTTTTCTGTTTTATTCAGAGATCTATGTCCCATATCTATAGATGTGCATACTTCCTTTTCTAGTAGTTCTTGGCATATAGATGGTGCTTAATACATTGCATAATGCGTAACCAGGACCTCTCAGACCCTGGTTCCTCTTTGTATGCCTGTTTGCTATACTGCAATTTACCTGGTCATTATATTTTTTCCTGTAATCCTTTTACAAAGATCTATTGAAATCCTCTCCTCCTCTGCAGGTTTTTTTTTCCTAGGGTGAAAATGAATTTCTTTGAACAAATAAAAATGTTTTCTTCCTTTCATCAGAAAACAAGTACTGTAAAATCCCTCACATTTCCCATTTGTCTTGACTTCCAGGAAGCTCAGGATTAAATTTGTCAATCAATTTCATATTACTCTTGGGTTAATTTTAGAGAATAATATTTTCTTTCCTCATGCATTTTATGCCATCAATTATTTTATCCTTACTTGGTTCAGTTGCACAGATATCTTTTTGGGTGTAGGAAAGACAGCCTAACAATAATAATACAAAGTTAACCTAAATACTCTTAGACTTTTTCAGAGTTGTTTATAATGCAAGATCTCTATTGTGAAATCACCAAATTCTAAACTTTTGTTGTAAACTTTGTAATTCATCTTCAGTAGTTCTCAATGTGAATAAGGGTGGGGTCATTGATTTGACATTGAAAATGTCTGCATTGAAAATTTTTTTGGTTTTTCTTTTGTTTGTCTGTTTTTCTTTTTTCTTTTCTTTTTTTGACCATTGACATCAAGTGGAATAGAAGTTGGAAATGCTACTTTACATCCTATTGTGGACAGTCAACTCCACCCCTAACTCCAACAGGATTAGCTGGCCCCAAATGTCAGTAGTGTTGAGGATTGAAATACCTGTGAACTCACTGCACCTGTCAAATGTCATACAGCATCTTATGGAAATACCTTGAACTTCATTCTTCTTCATCTTCCTTCCCTTGGCTGATGGTGCTCAAGGACAGCCATCAAGCCCAACTTCCCACGTAGTCTCTGCCGAGCAAGCAGTTTGGTTTTCTTTCTCCTCAGTTTCTGTTTAGCTCACATGATAGAGGAACTTAGGCAAACGAAAGACCCTCATCTGATGTCCTTTGTTCTTTGATTTTTCCCATGTCTTGGCATGGAGATTTTTCCATTAAATTTGTAGAGTAATCCCATATCTTTGGCACTGGGAAAATAGAAATCATTTCAGTAATGATTTTCTCTTACTGATTGCCTTTAATTATACAGTTCCATTGAGGAAGTTAACAAAAATACAGTGCCCCAGAGATTTTATACTGATAGTTTTTGGACAGGAGTGGGTATATTTTTGTTGTGTTAGCATCATTGGTGTGAAGCCATGCCCCTTGCCCACCTTTGCCATCTTGTGTTCTCTTAGTGGACTGTCAGTTGCATCAGCCCTTTGGGACAAGGAACAATTTTACAGCCAACAACTCAGACTCCTCTCTGTCATGGCACCTCACAATCTCCAAGCTATAACTTTTCCTCTTCTTTTGTCAAGTTTCTGGAGTGTTGCCTTAGTTTCCTCATTTGATGCCTGAGGTCCTTCCTGGAGTAGAGCCCAGGCTTGAACTTAGTCACTAAGGGTTGATGTCATGCTGCCAAACCTTTCTCTAGTGTGAGCAGGAAGGAGAGGTGCTGAGCTCTGCTTTCCCAACTCCCCCTCTACTGACAAGTTTCTTTCTGCCACCAGCCATGATGTGATGGCTTCTGATCTCCCTTATTGTGGCCATGCTCCTGCTATGAATAGTGTCTGTGTCTTGTCCAAATGAGGGATAGGTGGAGTTCTATGATGGGTGGAGGTGTGTTCAGATTCACTTTCACTTAATTAGACACCTATTCATTTGATAACATTTAACATTTTGGATAAAACTACTGAGTGCCAAGTACTAGGCCCACATTTGGGTGCATAATGAATCCCATTGTCAGCTCCAAAGGGACCCAAGAAAAATACAAAATGCCCTGTATATAAAAGCTGTGGTGGAAGTGAGCACTGGGGTTAGTGGAACACCCCAGAGGATACCCAGTCTGAGTGAATATGAACAAGGAATTCTTCCTGGAGGAAGGTGTACCTGAGCCAGGTTTTAAAAAGCTCAACCAGCTCCTCTAGCCAAACTGGTCTTCTCAGCAACTGTTTCACTGTGTCCCCTCCACATCATTTCTCTTTGTTCCCTTCTCCACAACATCTATTTTACTATACCTGTGGCAATTCCTTTTTTCTGGATTAAAAAATAAATGGAAGTGAAAATGAGTGGTGGACCCACTGAGAGGGGAAACCATCAGTAAGTAAGGTATGGACTCTGAAGTTTCAGTTTATGTTTACTTCTGGTCAGTAGCTCACTGCTTCCAGATTCTCCTACAGATGGCTTCATTTTCCTGGTAAAAAGTGTTGTGGGACTGGGAGGTGGAATTACTATACCTGTAAATCATTTAAAGTGTTTCCTCCCAAAACCAAACAAATGAACAAACAATAACAACAACAACAACAATAACAACAACAACAACAGATCAGATCAGAGAAATGCCAAACCATGGGGTGGAACATATTTGGAATCCTTATAACATACCCAAGGAATAGATGACATTGTCCCTATGGCCTTACTGAAGGAATCAAGAATCAGATGGGGAGAGTCCCTTGCTGACACGTGCAGACTTTTTCAACCTGAATCTTCACAATACCTCATTTTCAGGCCGGGCACGGTGGCTCGTGCCTGTAAACTTCAGCCTATGAAGCGACTGGGGCTAGGGATCGTGGTTTAAGTCCTGCCTGGGGCCCGTAGCAGCGAGACCTAGTTCCCAAAAAAAAAAAAAAAAGCTGGGTGTGGTGGTGTGCGCCTGTAATCCCAGCTGTCTGGGAAGCTGAGGCTGGAGATTGCTTGAGTCTGTGGTACCCCAGGCAACATGAGCCTGTGGTTCCATGGGCAAAAATAGTGAGAACTAGTCTCAAAAAAACACAAAAACCAAAAAACCAATACCTCATTTTCTTAGCATAGCTGAGGCACCATGACCAGTGAAGAGTGAATCTGAGCCCCCATCCGATTTTCTCTCAGGCTTGCTCTCCCAGAGTTGCTGTGAAGATAAAACAGAGCCAAGAGAGAGCTGATGTGTTTTGTTATGTCACACTTCTTTTTCCCAAGATTTCAAAGGCATGGATCCATTTATCTAGATACTCAAATTCTCAACAGGGGTGTTAGATAGAGGCTGGAGAATGAAATGCTGTTTTGGAAAGGATGAAACAACCCTTGCAGTGTTTATATTCAATTCCGGAGACCTGGTTAGAAAAATATTTTTAAAAAACGGAAGGAAAAGTAACTATGCACTCCCAAAATGTGGGCTCCTCATCTCAGGGAACCTTTGCCCTTGGATTCTGTTCCCAGAAGTGGACATGTGCAGCTGAAACTGCCCTCAGGAGATGAAAGGGAATCTTTCAACATTTCCTCCTATTGTCTGAGCTTTCTCCCTTCTTTGTCACCATAACATTCTTTTTTGGAATTCCATTAATGTGGAGTTTTCCCCTCCCCCAGAAACAATTGCAAGAGAAGAGTTGGCAAGGTCAGTCAGGAAAGACCTGGTGTTCCCTCCTGAGTGAGTAACTACCACGAGTCTTGGAGTGCGTGCTGCTTCCAATTGAAGAAGTCTGAACTGCGAGAGGAAAACAAATAAACTTCCAGTGAAGTGGGAGATGAGCTACTGGCCTAGTTGTAGGATGCACTAGGAGGGCTGACTACAACTGCTGGGGACCAGAAGACCTGGGTTCAAGTCCTGATTTCACTCTTTACCAGATGTGTGACCTTAAACAAGGTCAAGGTCCTAAACCTCCCAGAACTTCGAGTTTACTAATGGGAACAGAAATTCCGCCTATGTTGTGGGCTTGAAATTGGGTGCAAAAGAGGGCAAGAAACCTCCCAACTAACCAGCCACATTTAAAATGCAGCTTCTGTCACCCAGGTTCCCTCAGGTTTGTATTATTCGGCGCCACTTGACACAGACACTTTAGAAACACGAATATAAGAGTGTAGGAAAGTTTATTAGAGCTCAGATCTGAGCACTAAGTAAGAGAGACTTAGAGAGCCCAGACTACTGCCTCTGCAGTCATTTTATACTTTTTACAGAATACCTTGTTTTAAATGTCGACTTTGTCTAGAGTAAAGCTAAGGCACAGAAACAGAATATAGCAGGATTAAGACATCCTGACTGATTTATGTACATCAAGTTTTATTTTATTTGTTTTGACCAGGCTTTTTTTTTTCTTGGAGGAAGCTTATTTGCCCATGTTATTTGTCTACGCCCACCCCCAGAATCTCAGTGGCACCCTGACACTACTTTACTGTTTTTCCTTGCAACGCTTTTTTTTTTTTTTTTTTTTTTTTTTTTTTTTTTTTTTTTTTTTTTTTTTTTTTTTTTTTTTTTTTTTTTTTTTGAGACTAGGTCTTGTTATTTTTGCCTGTGGAACCACAGGCTCACATTGCCTGGGGTACCACAGACTCAAGCAATCCCCAGCCCCAGCTTTCCAGGTAACTGGGATGACAGACACGTACCACCATGCCCAGCTATTTTTTTGGGACTAGATCTCTCTATGTGCCCCTGGTGGGACTCGAACCACGATCCCTGGCCCTGGCCATGGCTTCCTAGGCTGCCACCTACAGGCATGCGTCACCATGCCTGGCCTTGCAGCACTAAAATTTAGTGCCTAAATTTTAAGACACAGATACTGTCCAGATCTTTTGCCACTTAGTAGTGTCACCCATGCATAGCAGATGCCAGTCAAAAATGCAGTTCAACAACAGTGTTTATTTACAAGGGAATTCAACAGGGAAAACAAAAAGTCCTCAAAGCTACAAGTGACCAGTTATCTTACCCCAGTCACCATTTGGTCTGAAAGTCCCAAATATATGTCCAAGATGGTGCCCCTTTGCCCTTCCAAACCTGAGAGATAAGCACGATGCTAAGTTCAGTATCTGGGTCTTCTCTCTGCTTCTTCTCTCTCCAGTGTTCCAAGCTGCTCCAGTTCTCAAAGGTGCTTTAAACTTCTACCACAATTCCTAATAGACAAATCAGCTTTCCAAATCCCTGGCTATCTCCAGGTACCAGCTCACTATGCCACCTTGCTGTGGTGCCACATTCTCTACTTAGGCCACTCTTCTGCTGGCCGCTATGGCTCCTTGCCACCACCAGCTCACTCTTCCAGCGGGCTTCTGCCCAGCCTGGTCACTCTCCTCCTGGTCTATCATTCTAATCTGTCCTCTCCCCAAAAGTCTCTGTCTTGTCTCTGGTCTGTTCCTTTTTTCTTTCTTTCTTTCTCTAAAAGCCAAAGGCTCCAATTTTCCTCTACCTTCTAGGTGATGCATTCTCTGTTGGAATTTGCAACAAAGTATAAGCACCTTTCCTATTTAGGCCTCTGTGTTTTTCAGACACAGCTAATGACATTAGTGTCTAAATTTTAATACTGCCCATATTAGGGTCCAGGCTTCAGGGTCTCTTTTTAAAAATGACATGAGATAGCAGATATGAAAATAGCTGGCCCGGTAGTTTTCCAATACTTCTTTTTCTTTCTTCTTATCTCCCATCAGCTGTCTCTAACAGAGATTTTGAATTGTTAAAAGATTAGAAACAGTCTAAATGGAAAGCTTCAAGTGTTGGTAACTATTTAGTGAGGAATTGTATGTATGTTTGTAGGTGTGAGTGTTTGGAGCGGTACTTTTTAAGAGACAAGCAGAGTGCCTGTTTGAGACAGTATGAGTTTTCAACATCTGAGTTCTAATCAGAATATAATATTTATATAATACTTGCATATGTGTATAGTAGTTATATATAAGAATATAATACTTAAATATATAAAATGCATATATATAATTTTCCTCTTGAAATAAACTTGTAATTATTTTTTAGATGACATTTTATTATTTACCATTGATTTATAAAACTCTATAAATTTGGCTGGGTACAGCTTCTCCTCTATGTGTGTATAACCCTTATTTTACTTACCATCAAAGTTTTTACCATTCCCACTTGTCAGGTAAATGCTCTTTCCCCTTCCCACCTCATTCTTCTTCTCCCCTCTGGTGACCGCTACATTTTTAAAGAGTCTAGGAGTCATTTTTGTTGTGATTTGTTTGTTTATTGTAGATTTGTCATGTATAAAACACTCATACTATCTTGGGCACTTTGTAAATATTATTCAGTCCTTCAACTCCCTTTATGTGGTAAGCATTGTTATCCAAATGTCCACATAAGGAACTGAGACTAGGAGAGCTGGTCAGTAGTAAAGAGTTAGGATTCCTTTTAATACTTTACTTTTGTAGAATAATTTTAGAGTTACAATAAAGTGAAATAGAGATACAGAGATTTCCTACCACCCCCTGCACCCACACATGTATAGTCTCCCACATTATCACCATCACTCACCAGAATGGTACATTTTTATAAACAAGGATGAACTGTATTGACACATTCTTATCACCCAAAGTTCATGGTTAACCTTAGGGTGTTGTATACTGTGTGGTTTTGGACAAATGTATAGTGACATACAGGCATTATAATATAATATAGAGTGTTTCCACTGCCATTAAGATCCCCTATGTTTTGCCAATTCATTTCTCCTTTCTTCCTCCATCCTCAACCTGAGGGAACCACTAAAATTTTTTTTGATACATATGCTAAGTTCTTTTCTTTTTCTTTTTTAAATTGATTATATATACATATATTTTTCCCATATATTGTTGTATACCTGAAAGTTCTCCCATGTCACCTGTGAACTGTCATACCGATCTCTTGTGCTCATCTCTCCCTTGAGTTCACCTTCCCTCCCCCTTGCTTGTCTTAGTCTGGATAGGTGATGGATTTCACTAATTGAGTTTGAACCAGTCTTACATATTTGGGGTAAACCTTAATTGATTGTGTTAGGATTTTAATTCTGTGTTTTCTGAGTTCAAAGTTACTCCTACTGTAATTAAATTTCAAAATCTCTCCAAAAAGTCATGTCTAGCAATCACAAACTTGTGTTCATTCATAGAGTCAGAATAGATTCATTCGGAGAACTAGCATTTACTATGCATGTTCTAACAGTTGGGGGGAGTCTAAGTCTAAATCAGAAGGGAGCTTTTACTATCCCCTGATCTGATAGGGTGAGAGGAAGGAGTAATTATGGAATTAGAAGAGGTAGTCAAATAGAGAAGGCCACCATTTAGTATTTGTGTCCTTTGGCAGGGAAATACAACCAACCTACAGTGATTTGAGAGAGAGAAGGTCAGTAGAACAAATACCTGACCTTACTCTTATACTTCTGATTCTGCTGATAATTCCTATAGGTTAAATCTAAGTGGGAGTCAGAGAACAAGGGAGTCAATTCAAGTCCTTGATAAGATCAGTCTCTCAGGGCACAGAGACAGATGAGGGGTGGAGAGAGTAGATCTACATGTGCAAACAGGGAATATCCAGCAGAATATTTAATTAACATGGGATTCAAATTCCACTCTAAAATTGCTTATGGTCAGATGAGGAAGATGAAACTTTTTAGTAATATCCACAATGGAGTCAGGTGAGCATATAACAATTGTTTTGAGAAAGCAGAGATGCTTCTCTCTCTATTTCTCTCTCTCTATATCTATGACTTTATATTTGCCACAACCTATAGTGATACCCCAATATCTAGCAGAGTCCAGACTCTAAGTCAGCATTAAAGATCCTTTAATAGGATTCAGATCATGTAGAGTAGTTTCTCACTTGATGTTGCGACCAAACTACAGTCACTTCATAAGTCATGATTCCATGCATTGGTTGAGGTGATTTCTTCAGCCTAGCAGACTCTGTGCTCCTACATCCCCCTATTCTTTTCCAGTAATTGATCCATGTCCCACTGCTCCATGAATCCTTCTCAGCTCACTCCTAATCAGAGTTTTAGCATTGTGTTTCTGCAACATGGCACTGTCTTGTCTTGATATGGTATACTTCTTTCAACAAACATTTTATCCAATACACACTTACTGAATGACCATTGAGTTCCTGACCCTGTATAAAAAGGCAGGGTATGCCGGGAATTCGGACTAGTACTTGCCCTTAAGAAGTTCAGATTCTTTCTGGATAAGAAATTTCCTTTTACTTATCCATCTTTTCTAGACTGTGAGTGTCCTGAAAGCAGGAATTCTTTTCAATTATCTTGGTACTTTCAACATTTAGCAACCATATGACCCAGACCTGAGAAAATACAAAGCCATAGAAGAAGCAAAGATATGATAAATCATTTCATGCTTATTTCTTAGTGCCTGAAATGTTCCAGGCCATGCTATAAAATGAATAGTGTAGATTTCATCCATATAGGTGTGTGTGTGTGTGCTAGCACATGTGCATGTGTGTGCTTGTGCCCTCTCACATACATGCATGAAGACAGGAATTGCTGGTGAATATCTCCAGAGTACTGAGGATGAGCCAGAGGATGCTACTTGACTTCAGCTTTCTCTACTGAAGATCTCAGAATCCAAAAGAGAGTAAAGAAGGGACCTGTTTAAATCCCCAGATAAGCTATTGTGTCTGAGAGGACTCTTCAATTTCTGAAAGCAGGTGATTTTTGCAAATGAGGGCTTGTCGGCATATGGTATTTGGATGATATAATTTCTTTAATTGAAAGTGTTATCTTAACCAGAGAGTTTTGCAAAACCCCAAAACAAAGACATCTGTTGCTGTTTTTGTTCTTTTTTCCCAGCAAACAATCTGGTGGTGAAAAATAGGAATGACTAAATGAAACACTAGGGGAAATTGTGGATTTGAAAAACAATTTTGTACCTTTAAGTAGGGGTGTGTGGGGGATAAGATTAATGAAGGTTCAAGGTACACAGTTTCTGAACAGACATCTTGGGTTATTATAGCTGTTTAAAAAAATATATCAATAATTGTTAAGACAGAACTAATGAGGAGGTGAGCTTGCAGCAAATTGAGTGCATTTCTCTGTTGTCCATGAACCTTAACTATTAGTTCTTTAATGCTAATATCTTGGCTAAACTTCTGGACCAGATCCTTTGATCTTAAGGTCTCCTGATATATTCTTCTGATATTCCATGGGCACCTGTTTGGTCCACTGGAAACTGCTTATTCTTCTGAATTCTCCATCTTTGGAAGTGTTCTACAATCTCCCAGGACCTTATCCCTCTTGAAGACACTGCACAAACTGGCACCAAGACCCACAATTTTCTCCTTTAAAAGGTTCTGTACTCTGCTGCCTTCTACCTTTATATTCCTCTCTCAGATTATTGCAATGCTCTGTCTTTCTGGAAGCATCTCTCTGTCTTGACCTCTGTATCAGGGTCAAAAAAGGGAGAATAACATACATCATCTGGTTCAAATGAAGAGTTAATAATGAAGACATTATATAGAGAAGTGGTGGGCAGGATAATGGCATGAACAAGGGCTGCTGAGTTGCAGCAGAGAAAGGCTGAGAATGGACTTACAGACATGGAAGAGAACAGAGAATGCTCCGCCTCTCCTCCTTAACCAGCCTACACTCTGCTTAGTTCTAAAACCCAAATGACATCTCTCCTTCAACTGAGCCACTTTAGCACTCCAGATAAAAGCAAAGCTTCTTGCTGGCATTAAGTCTTCGGTTGACCCTTCTGACTGTTCTAGTCACATCTCTCACCACTCCTGGTCCTTGCTGACACACCAGCTCTACAGCTTTACTTCTAGACCTCTGAATACACCACGCTGTTCCAAAAATCCATGATTGATAAGTGAAACATTCTTTCCCTAGAATACTATCTTCTCCCTGCCCAAACCTTTCCAGCACTAGTTCAGACATCACCTCCTCCAGAAACATTCTCTAACTGTCCCTCTCCCCCACCTGAAGGAATCTCCCTTTGAAGTGTCTTCATTATAAGTATTTTTATTTTTTCATAATTGACACATTTTGTAAATTACTCTAACTCGTCTGTATTGTCTGTATCCACAACTAGCCTGGCAGTTCCTTAAAGATAAAGACTGTCTATTATATACATTTTTGGCATCCCAAGTGGTTATCGTAGTGTCTGGAACATTAAATCCATCCATTAAACATTTAAAAGGAAGGAAAGAAGAGAGCAAGAGAGAAAGGGAAGTGGTGGGGGTGGGGAGGAGGAAAGAAAGCATTCCAACTGTTCAAAGAATTTCAAATACCTTGCCCCACCTGACCTTTACAAACAGCATGGAGTAGGGATGTTACCTGGGATACCAACACTGAATCTTAGAAAGAGTGGAAGAGACTAGAGAAAAGAGCAAGAACAGTCCATTGGGATTCAATGGATTGGATTTGAGTTCTAGGTCTCTAATATATGGGGTGTGAATTCTTTACTGAACTCATTAGCAACTTCTCTGCAAATTGAAGGTAATCATAATACTTAATTTTCAGACTTATGGGTAAGACAGTGTAAAAATGTTTCATACACTATATAGGACCAACCACATACTATCCAGGGTAGTTAGGACCACTTTGCAGCACACCGTGCCATTTTTAGTAATTCTGATTGATTGATTGATTGATTGGCATCTTTCCAGTTGTTCTACCATATATGCCCAAACTAACAGGAGATGAGGAAGCTGTCCCACATGAGAAAGTCACTTCATGGAGTTTTAGAGTTGTAAACCCAAGTCTAGAAGATACTTAGAGACCCCAGACCAGTCTTTGGTCTAACACCAGGGCTACCTTGACAAGTGGGCATAGGCTTCACACATAAGTGCCAACTCATTCCAGCCAAGCCAGCCCTGTCCATCTTTGAAGAGTTGACTGTCAGAAACCTTATCCCCTAGAAATTTCTCTGTAATTTTTCAGGCTCTGGGACCACACAGAAACAAACAAACAAACAAAACAAACAAACAAACAAACAAAATAAACGCTCCTTGTTTATGCTCCTGATGTGAAGGTAGCTCTGTTGTCTTCTGAACTCTTCCTCCTCTAAGACAAAGCACCTCTTGGCTTTCTGATGTTCATGATAGAAAATTTGAGGATCGTTTCTTTCTGCTGGTGTTTTGGCTTCAGACCTATAAAGTAAATGTTCACTTGTTATCACTATAGCAAGTCATCATATATCTAAAATAGTAACCATACAACCACAGGCTTTGGACAGTCTCATGTGTCCAGATAAGGAGGATGAGGCTCTGATCAGATAAGGAGGATGAGGCTCTGATCGGTGAGCATCACTTGCCTTGATTGGTATAGATGGTAAATGGTGCAGGGATTCTGCCAGCACTATCTGACTCAGTCCCTGTGGTTTCTACTGCCAATATCTTTTCTTGCTGCATTCAAGCTATGGGCAGAAAGAACAAAGGGGGCACATTCAACAGTCTCTTCCATGAAAGACTAATCTCCTCAACTAAAAGATATTGTTTAGCTCTATCTTGTCAGTTCTTAATTGTCAACAGTACCTTCCACACAGGAAGCACTTGAAAGAATTATGTTTTAATCACCATCATTGTTCAGTGTTTTACAAAACTTGCCAAGTGATTGATTTTCCCTATCATTCTGAGATTTCCAGTATAGAGATTTTGGAATTCTATGGACTACTGCTACTCAAAGTGTGTACTGGTGTCAGTTTACAAACAATTATGGGTTTGTATGAGATAAGAGAATCAATTGAGAGTGAACTTGAGAAATTTTTTACCAATTTGACATCACTGTGGCACCTAGTTATGTGATTTTGTACTTTACCTAATTACCGTTATGCCTTCAGATAGAGAGTGAAAACTTGGTCCTCCCCGTAGATGCTGAGATGCAGTGATGCAAACCATTCACCTGATTATCTGTTTCATTTGAATGAATATTTGAATTTCACCTGAACAACAGAATTCAGCTCAGTTTGGCAATACACCAGTCAATACCTTGGTAATGCCCTTGGCTTGCGAGACATTGTGGGGGGCGGTGGGAATGTGCAGGGCATTGGGTCTTTCTGCAGGACTCAGCTCAACAGAATGCACAGAATAGAGGCTTAGTTTGTGTTGTTAAGGGTGAATTGGTTTGACTTGACTTTATATTTGCAATTCTCAGGCTACCACATGGTGGATAGCTAGAAGAATACTTAATACTGGTCCAGAATACCTGAACATGTGGTCTATGCTTGCGGGTTGAAAGCAATGCAAAGGTAAGGACTTCCAGCATTTTTAATACTCAAACTGAAAGATGTGCTTTTTCTTTCCAACTTAGTTTTTCAGAAATCAATATGAATCTAAAAATTAGTATGTGTATATGAGTGTAATCTTACATTCTCTTTCCCTTCTTTAACCTAAAAGATTAAATCAGCAGAACTTCTTCAAATTACCAGAACCTTAAAATTTAAGAAAAACTATAATTTTATCGTATTCAAATTGCTCTCAGCATCCTGTTGGGTGCATATAGGATGTTGTATAAATATTCTGTGCTTGATTTGTTACCATTAGTTTTTAGAAAAAAACATGTGGAATCACACAGGTTGGGGATATTAGCTGGAAACTAATGTATTTGTGTCTACACTTATAACAAATATTTGTTTGCTAATTTATTCCTAACAACAATTCTTTAGGTATCTTTTTTCCTGAGGAAAGCTGGAGCTTACAGGGAGATGCTATTATTTGAACAAGTCTTAATTCACTTGTTGAACTAAGAGTCTCTCTTCTTTTCACTCCTGAATTGGCAATCTATATGCCTTGCAAAGCCCAATTCATAATTCATTCTTTCAGGAAGACTTCTTTGATTTGGTTACTTCAAAATGGTGGGCTTAATTTTTTTTACGTCACCATGACGCTGTCTCGTTAAAGCCATAGTGTTTATATATTAAATAATGGTATATTATGTTAGTCTTGGTTCCCACTGTTAGGTACTAGTTCTTTGTGAGGCAACTTAGAGGCTGGTCTCTACTTGGGGATGTTGGCAACTTTTCTCAGATTTTTTAGTATGTTTTTTGTGTTTATATTGTTCATATGTGATATAAGGTAGAAATTCTGATCCCAGTTAAAAATTCTACCAGTTTACATGTTTTGGAGTTGGTTACTTTGAAAATTGTATTTTAAAAGCAATATACACTTACTGTAGAAAAATAGAAAATTTGGATAATGGAGGAAAATGAAATACTGATTAGTATATTAGATTATATCTGTTCAAATCTCCTCTCTTGTTCCTGTATTATTCAGGCTGCCCTACATTTCAATCTGAATCCCTTTGTTTCACTTTTGTCCCCAGTTTTTGGTCTTTGGTTAAAGACTTAAAAAATATAAAATATGTCGAAGAAAGTATAGGCACTAGCGCTAGGACATCAGCCTCAGTGATGTCTTTGTGGATTTGACTTAAAATGGCAAGGGAAACAAAGACAAAAAACAATAAATGGGAATAAATGAAAAAAATTTAAAAAGTATGCACAGTGAAAGAAACCATGACCAAAATGGGAGAACATATTTATAAATTGTACATTCGCCAAAAGGTTAATTATCCAATATATACAGAGAACTCATGCAATTGAATAACAAAAGTCTAAGCAACTTGACTGAAAAATGGGTGGAGTGATTTACTTTTAAACTCATCCTGCCTCAATATGACTGTTTCCAGAAGTAATGTAGTCCCACACAAGTAATGAGGATTTAGGATTGTAATTCTAATTACATAAAAATTTCCCCTGAATGTAATGGAATAATGTCACTAACAATAATAATATGAAAGAAAATGTTCTGTAGCATTTTATTTTATTTAAGACTAGGTCTTGCTATTTTTGTCCGTGAAACCACAGGCTCATGTTGCCCATGGTACCACGGACTCAAGCAATCACCAGCCTCAGCTTCCCAGGTAGCTAGGATCACAGACACGCGCCACCATGCCCAGCTATTTTTGGGGGACTAGGTCTCGCTATGTTGCCCCAGGCAGGTCTCGAACTGTGATCCCCAGTCCCAGCCACGACTCCATAGGCTATCATTTACAGGCATGTGCCACCGTGCCTGGCTTCTGTAGCATTTTATAAATTAAAACCTATATTTATATCTATCATATTGTTCCAGTCTCATATCAACGCTATAAAATGAGTAACCTTAAACTCATTTTCCTTAAAAGAAAATGGAAGCCAAGAGTCACTTTCAGCACCCACTTACAGCTAATAAGTCGGAGAGTCAAAAGCTATAATGTAATCATCCATTTCCATATCTGTGCTGCTTCTAATAATACAGTAAATGCTGTTGTGGCTACTTTTGTTATTTTCTTAACACAGCTCTATCTGATGTAAACTCATTATAGCAATGTGTTCTCTGCTGGCCAACAGGGATTTGTGTTTGATAGAAATCTGTTGTGGAGCTAGAGTTCCCCAGGTAATATCTCAGGTAGGTTATTATCATTAACAGGCAGGCAGCAGACAGTATCAATCATGTTTGCCCTCGAGGTAAACTGAAGTACAATGATGACCTCACGGTGCAAGAATGGAGAGACCCTTTTTTTTTTTTTTGACCATTAGATAGTTACCTTATGGGGCAATTGGAAGAGCCTTGAAGTAGGAGGTAAGTCACATATTTTCTGATAACTGTTAGTGGATGGCCCAAGATAGATCCTAGATAGGCTCAGTGTGATGCTATCTCTGAACTATGAATAAGATCCTGCCCCACTGACCCGATAAGGTTGCTATGCTGTCCAAAGGAGATGTACTACATTTGTCCAGTGTTTAGAGAGCACGTCTTACCTGTGGACTAGCACTGAACTTCTGGGTATTCCAAACTCTTAATCCTCTTCTAATCTAGGTTCACTTGTAAGAAAACAGGCTTTTCCAATGCTTCCCTGTTGAATCAGGTTGCCATTGGTGGAATGACATTAGTGGTTGAAAAGCTTTGTAGGTAGCAAAATTCCCTTGAGAACTCAGGGGAGCTTATGCTTTTCCTTGTGTCTATTGAATTCAGCTGTGTGATGAAGAGCTTTCAATTTCACCTTCTAAAACCTTTGCAAGAGGTTGCTCTCTCTGTCATTTCCTTGGTCCCTTTAGGAAGAGTTTAGCATTTTGCACTGTTTCCTTTGTGTCACATCTCTTGTTTTCATATGACTTATCTCATGGTATTGTGGAACTTGGTACCTTGTTAGTATTTTCCATTAAATCTTGAGCCCCTGGGTCCAGAAACTGTGAATTCCCAGGGACTAGCAGGGGGTTTTGTACAAAATTAGAGTTCAGTTATTTATTGCTAAGTAACAATTAATGGAATGGCTTAGCATCAGAAGAAACTGTATGGCCATTCACCAGCTATGTGAATTGACTACATCAGAGCTTATCTGGGTCTGGCTTTATTTTCAGGTGAAATGGGCAAAATAGTGCTTTTTTTGTTATAGTCACAAGAGGTCATGTGGGGAAATGCTGTGAAACACTGAAGTAATATGATGCACAGTAATGTTTTACATACCAGCAACATATAATGAACAAGCACCATGAATTTGGCACAGTTCTAGACAATTCGGTGGAGAAGGAAGTAAGTCTCATAATGGCAGCTTGAGGGCGTGTCTGTGACCTATCTCTTAACTTTGATGAAAATCTGGGATTGTCATTGATTAACTCAGAACAAAACAGTCTGTTGATCAGGCTTGTGCTTGAAGCCACTTGACAGTGTCCACAATAAGATTTCCTGCAGTTCTTGTCTTTCCATGATGGCAAACTTGCACCCAGGGCCAATGCAATGTGTGCAGTCCCACGGCCATGCTTCTTTAATGTTCTGCTGCCATCATCTGCAAAATTTTCATAATTTTAAATAAGTAACCCCATATTATCATTTTGCTCTGGATCCCATGAATTAAGCAACAGGTTCTGCAAGTAATTTCCAGAGGAATTTGCATCTCTCTATGGATGGGCTGATGGCCGTGTTGCTTTTCCACTAAAAGTCCATCTGGGGAAGTTCAACCTTGTTAGAGGAACTGTACACTCAATTGTTCATTCATTTAGTATGTATCATGTATCTACTGAAGACCTTCTCTGGTCTAGGCACAGAGGAAAGTATATATTGCTGAGTCTCACTCTCTTGCTTTGAGAACCAGAGAAGGGAGACAAACAAGTGATAAGGTGGCTGCTGTAATGGCAGAGGACTAATGTTCAGTGGAAGCACAGAGGCATGATTAACTTCAGGGAGCAGAGAAGATCTCTTGAGGTAATGCTTGACCATCTGTGTTTCATTGGAGTTAGCTGCTGTAAGAATGTAGAAATTACAATGCAGATATAAAGACTGAAATGCAGATGACTTGTCTCCAGCCTTAGGAAACTTCAGTCTTCTAGTTGCAGGACTAGACTTCATCATTCAGTTCAGACAGGTCAACAAACCGTGGAGCTTTTATTATACAAATATTCATGTGAAACTTAAATGAAAATCTAAATGGTGTCTGACAAGGGATCCATCTAAGAATAACACTAAGTGCTGAATGCAGGGAAGCAGATACATGAGCGAATCTTTTCTTACCCAGAGCCACTTCATTGCTCAGAAGATCTAGCTAAGGCTAGGGGATCTACCGATGGCCTGAAAACCCAGGTCAGATCACCAGCTTGGGGGGAACAGGCTGACTCCTCATTCCTGCACCTAGCTTAGCTTTCCCTCTATATTCAGTTCTACTGTTTAAGGAGTCAGTCTATGAACTGAATTTTGTCCAGTGTCTGTCTCTCCAGAAACACTGAATCCCTTGTCCCCACCCCAACCCCGGCAATTAATGAGAAGCTATCGAATATTTATTGAGTAGGGGAAAAGTGTGAAGCATTTTACAAACACCCAACAATTCCGATTTTTATGTATTACAGAGTTTAGACTCCTCGTTGATTGAAACAACAACCATAATCATAGAAACACATAACATCAAGAACATCACCAACAAAAGTAATTTATTCCTAATAGTAAATTAGATGAGGCTGAACACTTTGAAGCAAATAGCTCCATAGGGAATTGTGTCAGATTAGTCCTGAATCCTTTTATCAAGCTTCTGGCATGTGGAGAGGCTCAAACTTAGTTCTGGCTCTATACTGAATGGGAAATAAGAGAGTAAGTGGTGTGATGATAGAAACTCCCCATGTACTAAGCAGACTTAATAGATATTGTTGACTATTTATACAGACATGATACCAGAGAATTAAAACTTAGTATAATGTGTTGGTCTACAAAGAGCTCAAAGTTGATCTAGGATGCTGGCTTATCTTGAGGGCCTAGTGTGTGCTAGACTCATCCCATAAAAATGGGATGCATTTTTATGTCTGCTTGCTTCTGTGATCCGAGCAACTTTACAGGAGGAGATGGTTATGAAAAGGGAGGCCCTGTAATAAATATTATGGGCAGTAACCTTTAATTTTGGCCTTGCATTTTAACCATATGGTGTAGAAGAAGCCCTGGTTCCTCCAAGAAAAGGAAGTTGGGGGTGACTGCATGTTAAACCTGAGAGGTGAAAAAGCAATAGCTCTTTGGAAATTCAGACTGCCCTTCTCACTTAATGTTCATGGACTTGCCATTTAAGATGAGGAAACTGAACCTCAGTCAGATTGGGAGACTCATCTGGAGTCACACTGCCTCAAAAACAATAGAGTGACTACACCATGCTGATCAAAGGCTGATCTTTGTTTAGTCCGCTGTCTTCGATCATGATTGCGCTATTACTTCAACTGATTTCTTGGGGAAAGCCAGTTCCTTCTTCACTACCTCACCTGTTCAAGGGTGCAGTGGTGCCCACCACACTGAGAATTCTGGACCTCTGGGTTTCTGCCCAGTTCTGGCAAGGCTTTGAGAAAGTTGCTCTATATTCTGGATCTAAGTCATTTCATTATAAAGTAGGAATGGTGACATGGCTACCTGCTAGCTCTGCTTCCTTAGACTCCCTTGTCTGTGAAATGGGGCAGTATTGTAGTGGATAGGTCAAATGAGCAAAGATATGTGAAAATCATCAGCTTTAACTCTGGCATATAGTTGACACTCGTTAGCTTTGAGTTTCTCCTCTTTCAGGCATCAGGTCTCTAGAGAAATCATCAGAACTTTCAGGAAACACATTGTTCACTTCCTCTCTGTTCTGTCTCTTTTCTAATCACTGTTTCTTATCTTCATTGTAGACCCCAGCATTGATCTAGCAAGGGAAAGAGTGAAGCTGTAAAGAGAAGGCTCTGAGGCAGTTGGGCCTCTGGGAGGAAGGGGGTGGGCAGGTCTCATTCTATTTGTACAGGTGCATTGTAATGCTGCCCGTGGTGTGAACATTTTCCACTTCATTACTCCTGGCCCTGGCCCAGGCCCCGTCTACTCCCCTGGCCCCTGCCTTAGTTTAATTTCAGCAGTTCCTGGCCTTTGGAAGGCAGCAGTAACAGAAAGGAAAACAAATGAGGTCGCCATAAACATTTCTGCACATTGCCCTACCGGGGCAGATGGGTATGCACTTGTGGAGCAGGAGGGGGACTGGTTTGGCTGGGTCATTGGTACCCCCACCAAAACATCTAAGTTCCCAAGGACTTCTGTCTGCTGAGCTCAGTCTTTCTAAGTAAAGTTGGTTTTGGTACCATGTGTAAGCTCTGGCCAGAACAGACTCCCATGTTTCAGGTGCTATTTGTACACACTAGAAGAGATAGTTTACTCAATACATAATAGTAACATTTATTGAGCACTTACTGTGGGCTAAATACTATCCACTAGAGATGGATTTTTAGACTGATACTGGCATTATTCCTGTTTTGCAGATAACTGAGATAGAAGAAACAGATTTTGTCCTTAGTCTGATTTTAGAGTCTCCATGTTTAATATGATGCTATCATATCTCCTCATATGAAACATTCTATGAAACTACATTGCAGTATGAAAAGGTTTAAGATACCTGTTATGCAACTCAAGAGTGATGATGATATAACTTGGACTCTTTGACTTCTAGGATTGGATTGAACTAAGTGATAGGTGATAAAGTCTAATGACCACTAGACACAAGGATTCCCCGCAGATATTAACCCAGGCCTGCATGCCTCCACTGATGGGAAGCTCACTCCTATGTGAATTCCTTTTCTTTACATGAATATCAAATATAATGATGTTGCTGATGACTCTGTATCAAAAGAAACTTTCTCCTAATTGTGTTGATTGCAAAAAGTGACTGTGCCTAGGAACAGTCACTCAATAAATATTTCTTTCCTCTTTTCACAAATCAAGAGGATAATAAAGAAATATTTTTGTATCACACTGTCATAAAGGTATACTTATAAAATAATACTTAACTCCTGTCTCATTTGAAAGTTGAAAAGTTTGAGCAAAGCAAGGAGATCCAGTTCTCACCTTTCCTTTTATTCTTTCTCTTTCCTTTCCCAAGTGGTTTGTGAATACACCTGTGGCAAGTGTTTGCTAGTCATGGGACTGCAAAAAGGAATAGAGAGTATTCCCTGCCAGTGGGGAGTTTACATCTACCGTGGGAGCCTGCCATGTAAATAACCTACAATTAGAGGTGTGTACGAATGTCACAGAAAGCCAGCAGCAGAGGTGGTGAGCTCATTGTGTTCACCCAGGTGGGTTCCCCTAGATCATCCAGCAGTAATGTTGCCTTCTCCTTATCAGCTCATTCTGTGTATTTGAAAGAAATGTTTGCATTTGAAAGCAACATTTAAAATTATCCCCCAAAGTATAATTTTATTAATTGGGGGACCATGTTGTTATTGTAAAAGACACACGAGGGATTGAAATCAATCCTATTCCTCTCATCAACGCAAGGGCATTGCGTTACCCCTAGAATAGACCCCTCTTTCTCCTGCCTCATCAATTTATCCCTTTGTAACAGGTCATTCCTGTCAGCCTGTAAACATGCTATAAAGCGAACTGTCTTGGAAACAAGTGTTATTACCATCACCCTCTCATTGTCTAGAAGAAGGAGCTCCTTCTTCTGCTCCTTCTTCTAGACAAACTCTCCAAATATTCAGCCCACTCTAAATCTCCACTTTTTCTTTCTCTTTTCTCTCTTGGACCCTATCGTTGTCTTTCCCCCTCACCACTGCACTGAAACTATATTGTCAATTTGATCAAGGACCATCCTTTGCTAAACCTGAAGGTCAGTTCTCAGTCCTTAATCTTTCATGGATTGATCCTATGGGTTACTGCTTTCCTAAAACACTTCCTTCACTCAACTTTAAGAGTCTCTATGTTTTTCTCGTGCCTTAGTGAACTCGCCCTGCATAGCTTGCTTGCTGGGTCCTCATCCTCATCTTTAGCCCTGGCCATTGGAATGCTGCAAGGATCAGTCATCTCCTCTATCCTCACCACTCCCTGGGGATGTCAGTCTAGACCATTGCCTTTCATGAATGCTCCAAGAATGGCACATTAATATCTCCAGCCTGCTTTTCTGCATGCCTTGTCCACTTTCTCCTACTGTGTTTCCATTATGCATCTCAAATATACCATATTTAAGAGAATTTTCCATTATCCCCTCAACATGATCTCTTCTTTCCCCCTCCCCCAGTTTTCCCAACTTCAACTTCCAACTCAGCCCAAAAGTTATTGTCATCATTGACTTTTCTCATTTAGTTCTGACCTTCAGTCCATCAGCAAATGCTGTTGCCTCTTCCTGAGAATTAGATGTGGCGTCTTCCACTCACACCTCCTCAACCATCCCCCACTCCCGAACAGCCGACCTTTCTGACCTGAATTGTTGCAGCAGCTCCTTGCTTTTCTTCAGATTGTTACTTACACGAAGCCAGGAGAATCTTTTAGTCACATTACATCATGTCACCACTTTACTTGTATCTTCCAATGGCTTCAGTGTCACTTAGGGTAAAATCTGGAGTTTGGTCAGCCCCTATGAGACCCTCCTGAACAGGACCCCTCATTTCTTCCCTTCTGGTTTCGCCTTCCCTCTCTGTACCCTGACTGGTGTTCTGTATATTCCACAAGCATATCAACACACTCCACATCAGGACCCCAGGGCTCGCTCTTCTTCCTGCCTGGATACCCTTCCATGGCATCTACATGACTAGCTTCTCATTGCTGTCAGTTTCTTTGGAAAGGACTTCCCCAAAGATCTATGGAAAATAGTAGCCCACACTGCTGCTTCCTGCACTCTGCTTATGTTTTCTTCCTGGTGTTCATTACCACCTGATAAAAGCGTATGCATTTATGTGATTGCTAATTGTGTTTCTTCTCTAGAACTTAAGTTCCTCAATAGAAATTTACTTTGTTTATGGCATTCCCTCCAGGGTCTAGAATGATATTGGCACCACGTAGCTGCTCAGGAAAGACTTGCTGACAGAATAAATAAGGAAATGTGTGTTTGAGTCTCCTCTCTGCCCTTGATTTTCTGTGCTCAGGGCAAATCACTTCACCTTTGTGCCTCTGTTCCTTCCATCTGGAAGGAACAATACTATTTTTTGCTGTTCTAAATTCAGCAGGCATTAAGAAAATACAATGAGATTTGGGTTGGGAAAGCATATGGTGATGAAGATACAATGTATATAAAAGGTCATTTCCTCCCCACTTATGTCCATATTGGTAAATTTATCTTGGGTACAAGAAGAATGTTACAAATGTACACAGATTCCTGTTTATCTTTCAGGGTCTTATTTGGAGTGCAAAGTGGGGAGGGAAGGAAACTGGTGTACTATGTCTGGTCCCCACTGAGGCCAGGAAATGGGCATGTGGTAGGATGCAATACAGTAATTGATACAGCGCTCTCTGATAGGTTATCTGTGTGCCTTGGGAGCGGTGACCATGTGTTTGAAGGTTCTAGTTCAGAGTTGGCCTGGACAAGAGTTTACTGAATTGGGGGTTGGACTTAATTGTATTTTGTTGTTGTTGTTGTTGCCAAGGAAAGGGCTCAGTGATGTAAGTGACTTGCCCAGGCTGCCCAGGTCGCACAGGCTGTGGTGGAGTTACAGTCCTCTGCCAGAACCATGGTCAGTACCTCCTGCTTGCAAAAGCTCTGCAGACAACACTAGGCTGTTGAGACAGCACTAGACTATTCAGTGTGGTGTTAAGTCTCTCAAGTCCAACCCAGGCAATTGGTTCAATCTTGCACACACATATTTTCTAAGAGCAGGCAGTAGGCTGTGTGCTGCTGGCATAATAGCTACTCTTCAATACCCTTTGAAAGGAGCCTGGAAAACTCTTCAGTTAGAGAGGGGAGGGAAGGGTCCAGGAGAAAGCTTTCTCCCAATCAGGCTTGACTCTGCAGCACCTCCCAAGTTTCGATGTGCAGTTTCAAGGTTTCACTGTGGCCACTGTAGTTGCCATGGAGATAACAGCAACAAATATTTGGAGGCCTGTAACACTTCCCTCTTCTTCCCTCCCCTCCCCAAGCCTAGTCAAGAATGTTTGGGACAAGGCTCCTGCCCATCAGGCTGCTGTTTGCGGCTGAATGCAGCCTTTGTGACCAGCCTCCTGGCCTGCCACCAGGCTCCAAAGAGATGACTCGCCCAGATCTTTCTAAATAGTGTTTGTGTTTTAGTTGTCCACAAGGGGGGTGGGGGTGGGTGGAGGGGCAGAGGGAGCTTTATATAACTCTAAGAAAATCACCCAGTCTGTGGCTGACTTTCAAGACCAAAATGATGCAAAGTGTCACTTTGCAAATGTCATTCAGGAGAGCCTTGCCAGGTCACTGTGAGAACAAAGCCAGTTCCCACTCACTGAGCACAGCTCTGTGCCCAGAGCTCTGGGGCCCTGGCAACGGCACAGCCAGCTCAGTCTGTTCCCTCACCTCCAGCTCCCAGATGAGGAAGTCTGTGCTCGTGAGAGGGACACAGGTTGCTTGAGGTCGGCAAGCTGGTGAGTGATGCTGCCAAGGTTGACTGGTCCTGTTGTTATAACAATTATTGGCATCATTGTGAAGTTCCCTAGATCTCTGTTGCACAATGGCTGGCAATTTTCGGAGCTTCTTACCTTGCCCTGTGCTGAGTCAATCTTGAGAGAAAAAGTGAGACAGAGAACATAGGTCTTAGCTGGGAGTTCATTTTCTTTGTGGGAACTTGATAGGCTTGCTTATCACTGCAGGCCAGGCATTGTGTGATCTTACCGGAATATAAGATCAGCCAGCAAGCCCCTGGTTTCCCATCTGGCTGCAGTTCTGTTTGGGGGAAGGAGGCAGTGAAGGAAACTTGACTTAACGGCAGGTGTTACTTGAGGGTTAGAAAGGTGCTATTGTCTCCTCGGCAATAAACTGCCCAAGATTTTCACCTGCTGGCAAATCGCAAATTCACTTGTCGTTAAAATACTGGGTCATTGCTTCATTAATTTAATAAGTCTTTATTAAATACCTACTGGGGGTCAAGCACTGGGCTGGGTGCTGGGGGATAGAGAAATGAATAATATTTGTTTAACACATATTTATTGAGTGTCTGCTCTGTGCTTTGGTTCTATGTTAGGCCCTGGGGATATCACACATTCCTCTCCTCCAGGGAATTGTTTGCAGATAAGTCAAGTAAATAGGTACTTATATAGGAAGGATTACTTCTTCGCTTGTAAGAATGGGATGCAAGGGAGACCTAGCCAGGGCATCTAAACTAGTCTTTACCTGCTCACCTGCATCATACACTTCACTGCTATCTGTGGCTACTGAACACTTGAAATGGGACTGGTCTGACTTGAGATGTGTTGGATGTGGAAAACATACATTGACTGCAAATCTCACAATGCAAAAGAGCACATAAAATATCTCATTAGCAATTTAAATTGATTGCATGTTGAAATGTTAATATTTTGGGTAGATTGGGTTAAATAAAATATATCATCAAAAATAATTTCTTATTTTTTTCTTGATGTCCTTTTTAAACCCCAGGAACCTCATGAAGTATGTATGATTTTATCCTAGCTCCTTTTAATTGATAGAAGAATGGACTAACAGTGGTCAAGTGACTTGCCCCAATCCATATGATTTAAAGACGGTAATTGATTTGCTTAAAATTGCACAACTGGACCATCCTAGAGAAAGTTTGTTGCTCATTTGACTTAGAAATTGGGTTTTTATTGAATGTGTAGTTATCTTCCCCTAGCCTTAATCTGCTCTAGAGAGGGCCCAAGAGTATGCCAGAAGCCTGAGCTAGTTCCGGTCATGAATAAGTTTTAGAGAGCAAGGCAGATACATTCTGAAAGCAAATCACTCCTACCTGTGTCAGAGGATGGCGCTTATCTGCAAATAACTGCTTTCGCCTTCAACAGTGGAACGGGTTCGGCTTTTTGACTGGAACGTAGCTGCTGGAAAAGGGGTCTGTGTTGTCTGCCCTCCATTATAGCAAGTGTTGTCATGTAACTACGTTCTGGTATGTTGGATGCAAACAGAAACAGTATGTGATATTTCTGGAAAGTTCTTGCATTCAAGAGACAGACATTTTATCATATCCTTTCTCCTTCTTGTTAGAGAGAGCAACCATTTTGGATTCCAAGTGGAAATGATGCATTGGGGAAAGCAGAACAAGAAGACAAAAGGAGTCTGGACCTCTGCCATTATGGAGTGCTATCTCCATCCAAGATCACCTATCTCTAGGCTTCTGCTATATCTGAAAGGATTAAATTTCATGATTATTGTGAGTTTTCTGTCATATGGAGCTGGCTATAATTTTAACAACACCATCTATCAAAACCATCTCCAAATATGTTGGGAATGAGATGGTTATAGTAGAGCAATCTCTGGTTAAAAAAAAAAAAAGAAAATTCAAATCTAAATTTTTTAGGGCATGTGTCATCTTTAAAACTTTGCAAGGTCCATATTTCAAATTATTTTTCTTTTTTTCAGAGAAAGAAAACACATGCAAAAGATTATAAAGTCACTCAAGCAAACTTTTAGATGATGAAAATTTATTTAACCTCTCTGTTCTGTAAATGAGAATGGCATTACATAAATGAGTGTTTGTTTGTATGTGTGTGTGTATGTGTACATGTAGGTGTGTATTTGGATGACTAGCATGCAGTAATTCTTTATAACTCCTGTTTTCACACAGTTCAAGATGTGTCAAAAACTATACAGAAAGGTAAAGGGGCACAAGAAATAGTCCATATTCTTTAGGAAGATTGTAGGGGGAGAAAGTAGATGATGAGTCCTTTAGGAAAATACAGCATCCAACAAGATGAATATCACTAAAATGCACAAAGAACTTGCCAAATAAGAACCAAAGCTGCTAAGTAACTTTGGAGCCAGGCAGACTGATGTTGAATCTTATGAGCTGTTTGGCTTAGCTCTGTTTTCTGAGTCTTGGTTCCAGTGGGAACAGTAATATTGAGTTCTATGTAAGAATGTTGGAAGTATCAAGGTTAACAGAAGCATGTTAGTACTAACCACAATGATTTGGGCAAAATAAATGATCAATACACATAGCTAGTACTCTCACTTTAGACTGAGGGGGATCAGAGAGAGTAAAACAAGATAAGTACCTTCAAAGTGACAAAGTATATTAACGAGGACAATGGTGAGGAAGAGTAAATGACAACCCTAAGGGTTAGGAAGCACATGTTAGGCTAAGGTGAGAGACTCAAGGGAGTAGAGAGAGGAAGAAGATTAGAAAGGTAGGTTGAGGTTTAATCAAGAAGGTCTTAAATGCTGATCTGGAAGTTTTGTCTTTATTCTTCACATGCTGGGGAGCTATAGCAGATTTTTTTAATTTAAGAGTGACATGGTTATATTGAGTGGCTATAGCAAATTACTTCTTAAACAGGAAGGTAAATAGAATGGAAACTGAGAGCCCAATCAAGATGATTGGGGGTTAAATTAGAACTTTGGTACCAGAAGGGTGAGGAAGGAATGGGTCTGAGTTAGAGTCCATTGGGTCAGTGCTGACTAGGTGTGGTCCTTTACATACTCTTGCAAGAGATGGGAGTTCTCTATATCCAACCCATCTTCAGTCCACATGAGGGGTTTCCCAGACTGTAGACGTGACTGGCCCGAGGAATTCCTGGTCACATCTGTCCAACAGGACATCCTTGCTTACTCCTCAGGTTCCAGGTTCACCTCAACCCATGACTCAGTGTAAGAGGCTGACAGATTGGTTCAGTGACCCATGGAGATGGGTGAGTCATGTCTAGCAGAATGGTGCCACCCTACCTGAACCAGTGTACCCTGTGTTATGGAATCTAGTTGAACGGTTATCAGAACAAGTCTGAAAAAGCCTGACTCAGTCACTGATGCCAGAACCCCTTGAACTTTGTACACAGTTTTCTCTCCATCTGAAAATGAATGCATCTCTTTAGTGTCTCAAACTAGGGACTAAAATTATGTAACAGGTTCTCCCATCAGTTCATTCTACCAATGATAATTAGGACCTGCTCTTTGCCAATGTATTGAGGACAGAGGAATGAGTAAAATATATACCCTCCTTCAGGAGGTCAAGTTCTGTAGGAGAAAACAGGTAAGCAAATTGAAGCATTAATAAAGAATTAAATTTTACAATATATAATTTTGAATTTATGAACTCATTTGGACTGTCTCATGGGAACTAAAAACAAATTACACCCATTTGTCAGATGAGGAAATTGTGGGTCAACCAGACAAAGTGATTTGCCCTTCCTGATCTTCCCCTTGGGCATAACTCTGTCACAGGTTGGAGTTTCAGATGTTTATTTTTCAACCTAAACTTTAAACTCACTTCAGAAAGGGCAAAGTTATTACTGTGCTGACTACCCACATCTTGTCTGGGCTTAGTGAGAGTGCTGGCAGGGAGGGGGCGGGGAGGGCAATGCAGCTAAATGTTTTGGAGCATTGGCCAAGGGCAAGCTTGACTGTGCACTTTACATTTGTTATTGGTTAATCTACTACAAAAAATCAGCACAGTGGGTATTATTAACTCTATTTTATAGGAAATGTGCCAGAGGCTGAGATGAGTTGTGGAATTTGCCCAAGGTTACATTGAGAGTAATCTGAGAAGTTTAAAACTCAGAGATGGTCCAGGAGATGGTGTGTGTGTGGAGGGGGGGTGGGGGGGTGGAGAGGGAGGGCAGGAGGGGACTAATGAAGTAGGTGGAGTACCCAGCCATCCAAATGGAAAGTACCAGAGTAAAGTTCCTGAGGAATGTTTCGCTGCCCCCAGGAGCATCTTCATTTCCCAGAGCTGAATCCTGCTGTTAAACTTCTATCAGCATCTGCCTCCTTCCTGTTGCAGCACCCAGCTGCACCCGCAGACTTCCAGTGAACTCTTGCTGAATAAATGCTTGAATGGTAGAACAAAGTCATGAAGAAATCACAAATGTTGTACTCTTGCTACATGCCAAGACATTGGGGTAATCTGTTTATTTATGCTTTCTCTTTTCACCCTCTCAACATCATGATGAAGTAAGTACCACTGTTCTCTCAGTTTTACAGGGAGAAATTGATGTTTAAAGATTTGGCCTAAAGTTACAAAGCTGCTAAGTGGCTTTGAATGTGGGACTGCTAGGCTTCAAAGAACCTGAACTAGTAACCATTATTTAAAGTGATAGATGTAGGAATGAATGTGACTCCCCAGCTTTTCTGAAAATGGGTTTCATATAAGGGCCACAGCAGTATTTGCTACTCCCGCCACTCCCCACCCAGGCCAAGGTGTCATCAATTCAGTGACTGGTCTAACCTCGTATGAAAACCTTTGCTGTTTGCCAATCTCCCTGGAAGGGTCAGAACATTTTCCAGTCTTCTACTGGATCTAGTGATCTGGTTCCAAATATGAAGGCTCCCCCAAATTAATTGCTGAGGAAGTTCCTCAGGAATTCCAACAAATGTGACCAAAGTCTAAAGAAAGCAGGCCAAGTAGAGGGAATAACAACAGGAAATTAGGACACGAGAGAGCCTTGAGTACGTAGCGTGGCAGTGATTATATAGATTATGTGAACTTTATTTGTATCATTAGGAGCGTGGTGAACAACGTAAGGTAAGCTTGCACTACCTTTGTGGTCAGACTGGAGATGGAATGTGGGGTTAAAGTCGACTTCCGCAGTTCAGATTGTCATAATCAAGGCCAAGCCTGTCCAAAAGAGCAGAACCAGAATATGGGAATGATGTTGTTATCCTTGTAAAGGTTGGAGGACCCACACCTCTTTCCTGAGGAAGAGACCAGATGAGGATTGGGGTAGTGGATGTATCCCTCCTCTACTACTGTGTTTAGCTTGACAGGTTTTCGCAGAGGTTTTCTTATGAAAAAGGAGTGTATTTCTTCTGTCTGAACACAAAGGGAAGATAGAAACTCAAGCAAGGAAATAATAGAAGGCTGGATTTATATACAAATTGAATAATGCATTCCTACCCTCTACAAGGTAGCCAAAGTAGGAAATCATTTTGAAGAACAAAGAATTTCAGCAAACTTCTGCTCTTCACCTGTGATCCTGCTTAAGGTTCCCAGTTTCCTTGTTTGGAAGTGCATGAGACTTACACCTTTGAGGATGTGAACACATGGTTGATGCACTTGGGCTTGGACTGCTGGGATTGAAACCTCAACCCTGAACAAACTTGCCAACTTATTTTTAAACTCAGTGCCTTAGTTTTCTGATCTGCAAAATGGGATGAATATATATAAAACACTCAGAACTAATACTGGTCCAGCAGCAACAGCTGTACCACTCCTCCTATATGAAGGACTGCCACAGTATCTAGAAGATAATAGATGTCAAAGAGTGCTTCCTCAATCAAGGAGGACAAACACATGTCATTCGCAGCAACCTGGATGGAGCTAGAAAGACTCATATTAGCAGAAATAAGTCAAAAAGAAAAAGAGAAATACAGGATGGTCTCACTTATATGATGAATATAGGGAAAAACAAACAAACAAATAAGAAAAAATAAAAACAACCAATGGGACTGAACCATGGAGCGAGAGAGGAGGAGGGGGAAGAAGGCGGAGAGATGAAGAGCACAAAAGATCAGGATAGTGAAGTGGGAAAGCCCCGGGGTACACAATAATGGACTAATGTAATATAAATATAAATATACATATATATGCAATTTTTTTAAAATTTAAATTACATTTTTAAAAAAAGAAAAAAAAGGACAGGGTTATTAGGGAATAGAGAAAGAAAAAGAGAACCATCTGCATAGTGCCAGGCAGGCAGGAGAGCTGCTTCTTCCTAGTGTGGAAATTCTACTGATTCCTTTTTTTTCTTAATTAATTAATTTTTTTATATATGTGTTTCACATCTTTGTATTCCCTGGGGACCACCTACCACCTTCCCTCCCTGACCACTCCCTCCCATCCCCACCCCTCCTAACCCCCCACCTACTCATCCCTTTTATGGAATTTTCATGCACATGTCCATGGCCTAAATTGTCAACTGGAATAAATTCTATAATTAAAAAAAAAAAAAACAAAGAATGCTTCCTCTCACTCTCCTATCCCTCCCCTCTTCCTTCAGGGAATGCTTTTAGAGTGTCTCTAAGATGTCACATGCTTCTAATCTCTAGATTTCTGAAGAATACTTCTGGATGGTATGGCATCTTATTTTTATAGAGGTTCAAAGGCAATCCTTGCTCCCATCTGTATACCCCTTTAGTATAGAAAAAGGCAGAGCAAGAAGAAAGCCAACCCCAACTTGTAGACGTTTCCAGTATACTTTTTGGTGTTTCTACATCCATGATCTCAGCCCCTTACCAGGACATGACTGGGTAGGCAGAGAGCACCCCGGTGGAAAGTGAGATTCAGAGAGGCTCCATGACTTACCCAGGGTCACCAGCACCTGAGCAGGTGAACCAGACCTGGAATTCAAGGCGCTCTGACTTCGAAAACAATGATGTGTATGTCAGACAACCCCCTGACCCTGAGCCCTGGACCCACACATCCTCCTGCCTTGGGATTCTACTCAAGAAAGTATGAGAAGGGAACTCAGCCAAGCTCCAAACCTAGAAGCCAAATCTTAACAGAATTAGAAATGCCCAAGGAGGAGAAACAGGAGCCTGGAGCCCCAGTCTTTCTGCCAGGAATCCAAGCCCTCACTTGGACCAGCTCTCTGTTTTTAGGTGTCTAAGACAGGCGAGATCCAGAACCAAGCTGCTAATGTCAAGAACCCAGTGCCCCGATCAACTTTGTCCAACAGAACTTTTTGTGATAATCTTATACCCGTACTGTCTAATACAGTAGCCGCTAGCAACATGTGGTGCCACGTGGCTCCTGAGACTGTTCTATGGCTGGGTCAGGGAGCTGGTCATGACTGCACAGTTGGCAAGCAGGGTCGTTAGGATTTGGAACCGTCTTATCTGGCCCCAATGCTAAGTTCATCACTACCACACTAGGCTCTTTTCCCACTCCCCAGGGAGGGTCTGTGCACCCTTCTGAACCCAGACAGGTGATTGGATCATGTCTGCCTGTGCAAAGGGGCCTCCCTTCCTGCCAGGCTCCACCTGGACCTAACTCTTAAAGCCACCTGTGTTGTTCTACTGATAACAGTGTTTGCCCTTCCAAAGCCAGGGCCATAAAAGGCTGCTTTCAAAGTCACTGCCGCAGAAATGTCAACACGAAGCAGAAGCCAGTTGTGGTTTGTGAGGTGCAATGTCACCTCTGGGCTGCCCCAAAGACTGCCAGAAAGACCTTCAGAATCCAGGAGCATGAGGTCTAGACTTGCTCCTACCCTATACATACTGTACTGCTTTGGGAAGGTTTCTGGTGTTCGCTGGGTCTTATTAGTGTTGTTATTGTAAAAAGAGGTTGAAGTTGAAGACCCATAGAGGCTGTGCTATCCTTAAAATGCTTAGTATTCTCCACTTCAGATCCTGGCCACAACACTTACACTTCCCATGTAAGTGACCCTGAAAATGCTTTTTGTAGTGATCTTCAAAACAAAACCACCCTCAAACCTGGACCTGGAATTTTTTTTAAAGCCTCCAACAATGTGACTATTGAAGCAGTAAAGCAACTCATTAATTTCTTGTAAAAAGTGATTTTCTTGATTTTCTTTATATGGAACCTCCTCACCTCCACCCCAATACTGGGCTCAGCCCCAGGATGTAAAACCATAGTCAGACCACTAGGAATCTACAGAGTTCAGGTGTTTGGACAAGTTGCCTGAATTTGAGAACACAGGGCAATTTTCTCAACTTTTAAAATGTTTTCTCCTCCCTCCCCCCCTTCTTTCTGGGGTTTTCACCCTTGCTTGTAACTTAAACCACAAATAAAGCTTTAAGCCTCTGGCTGTGAGGAGTGGGGTAGTGGCTGCCAAGAACAGCATGGTTCACGTGGGCCCTTTTTCTGCTGCTCTGGAAAATAGCTCTGCAGAGTACAGCAGAATGTGCAATTTTCTCTTTCTTTTCTAATTGCCAAAAAAAGTTGCCTTTGTAGGGACTGGGGAAGGGTGTGTAGTGAAGAGAGAGGGGAATCAGAGCCCTATCATGGTAGCGCCAAAAGATCCACATATTCCTCCCAGAGAACTCTCCTAATAGTGGCTTACATTTCAGTATTTCATTTTGGTACCTGGCACCTATAGGTGTTCTCTATGTGTCTGTGGTTGCATGGATGCAATTCTACTTCCTTTCTTAGTCTTAGTGCTGGGAGAAGCATCATTTTGTAACTGAGGAAAGCAAAACTCCATGAATCTAGCATTGCTTGGTAGGGCTAACAGTTCCTCAGACGGGGCTTGGAGTCCTACGCATATCTGTCTTTTCTTCATCTGCCTCTCAGACACAAAGACCAAAGCTATATTGTGTTCTCAGCTCACAGGTAAAGCTGGGGACATGATGGAAAAGGCTAGTGAATCAGGTTTCTCTTCTCCAGGCACTCTCTCCCACAACTCTGGAAATCATCACTGTGGGCATGATGCATGTGGTAGAAAATGTCAGCTCAACTCTCGCTCCAGTTGCCGGCTGGATATCGCTGCCTGGAGCTTTTGCTCATGTCCCATGCTGATGACTACTGTTAACTGAATAAAGTGATCACTGATGGTCCACAGATCATCCAACCTGAGTTTACCTTACTACCTTGAGTCCTCAGACAAGGCAGGGCTTGACACATCATTATTCAGTAAACGAATGAGTGCAAGAATATATTTTCCCTTCCTACACCTCCTTCTCCCACCCCTTGCCTTGTACTTTATCGTTTGGGTTGCCTGTTTCTGCTGAAGATACCACTTTCTTGCCAGACTTACAAGTCAGAAGCCTGGGACTTCCCTCCGGACACCCCTTTTTTTATATGACTCATCAAATTGGTTACCATAGTCTTTCAATTCTGCCTCTGACATGTCTGTTTTGTTTGTCCTCTCACCATATCTGAATGCATGAACTTCTTAACTTCATTATTCAAAGCTGTATTGGTACAAGGAACAAAAAAATCTCAACTTAAACTTGCTTAAGCACAAAAGGGAGATTTAAGTCCAAATAATACAGGAACAATCTCAGAGTTGTAGGCAACACCAAACTCTCAAATGCCAGAAAGCGTAGGGGTTATCTGAATCAAGGTCCTCTGATCCTGTCAATTCTCTTTCCTCTTCCACATCTCTTTTCTGGACTTGTTGATACAATGGTTTCATTCTCTTTCATCAGCTTCTTCTGTACACACAGGCATGCCTATAGGTTCCCATCTCGGTAGTTTTAGGTTTAGAGTTGAAAAAAAGCCTCTTTGCCAAGTGCTCCAATAGGAAAATTCATGGATGGAGGAGACAGTTTGCCTTGCATGGACATAGGGCCATATCTGGACCATTGCTGGAGCTGGCAGCATGCAAAGTTAGGAGAAAAGCTGGGGGTTAGGAGAAGGTGCTTCCACCTTCCGTTGGCTGCAGCTGCACTGGTGCAGCAGAGCATGGGCTGAATTCCAGCCTCTTCTTATCTTCTGTGCCAGTCAACCTCGTGGAGGACACAACCTGTGCAAATGTATGTGTTTGGCTTGGCTGGTAGTAGAGGTAGGACTGTGCACTCTCATTAGCTCACTTTGGATAAGATGACCACATGTGGACAACCATTGTTGCCAGGAAGCCAGAGTCACAGTGACCATGCTTTCTATTGGAGTCACATAGAATAAAGGGAGTTTCAGGGAAGGAGAACGTTCTCTAAGAAAGTGGCAAATACACAAATCCCAAGGAATTGTATGAGCTGGAGTGTGTTTATAACTCCCAAACCTGTCTTTCTGGTTGCCTTCACTGACACAAGGGACCATATGCCCAGTTATTCTGGCCCAAAACCCAGGGATATCCTTTTTTTTTTTTAGCATAATCTCCAGAATATTTCTGAAATATATTCTGATCATTTCTTCATTTTCTTCTGCCAACTAAAACCCCTAGTTAAGCAATTAGTATTTCTTGCTTGACTCATTACAATGGCCTCCTAACAAAAATGGCCCTCAATGCATCTCATCCCTGTGCACACACCACTTTGTGGTTGCGTCTGTCAATCATCAAGAAGGAGTAGACATTGCTCTGCCTTTTGAATTTGTGCCTGGTCATTGGGACATTAGCCAACATTATATAAGTGAGGCTTGAAAAGTATGTGTGTTGGGGCTTGCTTTCCTTTGTTGTTTTTGGTAACCCCGCAATCCCTATCATACAGTAAAGCTTGGGGTGATGAAAAATATGGGCTCTAGTCATCTCCATTATCCTTGCTAACAGCCAGCACCCACCAGACACATGAGCAGCCCACTGGCTGACTGCAGAACTGTCGGGAAGTTATGGGTGGTTGATGACACAGCAAGAACTACGTGATCTACCAGTTTTGCTTTCTTCAACCTTCTTCTCAGGGGTATCCTTACCTTTACTCAGTTGTTTTCCTGAAATGTAAATCAGATTGTTATTTCCTTTTACCCAAACTTTTTTTATCAGCTCTTTAAAAAAAAATAATTTTATTTTTAAAAAATTGATTGCACACACACACACACATATATACACACACACACACATATATATATTTACATCATTGCCTACCCTGAGGTTCTCCTCCAATTTTATCACCTATGAACCATCTTAATCTCTTGTGATCATCCCTCCCATGATTTTACCATCCTCCCCCTCTCTTGCTATATGCTTCAGTTCTGTTGAAAGTTAAAATTTTTTCTTGTCTATTTGTTTGTTTTCCCTATAATTCATGTACAAGTGAGCTTTCCCCCAAACTTTTGATAATGTATCACCTACCAAACAGTGTACAAAGTCATTTTATGGAGTATTCCAAACTCTTTAGGAACTAGGTCCTAATTCCCCTTTTACTTGCCCCTGTCTTCAGTCCATGCCCTCTGTTTTATAGTACTACAGATACTAGCAGATTTGATGTGCCCCTAACATAGAACTACTCTGTGCCTGGGTGAGATGACAGATGTGATATAGCTATGGCCTTTCCCCAGAGCCTCATTGTTCCTGAAACTTTCACTCTTTCACAAGCCCAGCTCAATGCACTCTTCTGGACACTTGCATTGAGTCTCTAATTTTACTTATTTCTCACTCAGTCTTTTTGTCTAGGTTGGTCACATTTAGAAGACAGTAACTTTGCTAATGGATCTTTGCATGGTCTCCACAGTACCTACTATAGTGTCTGGAACACAGAGAGTGCTAAGTAGTGTATTTTCTAGCAGGCTTCAAGAATTGAAGGAGGTGGACATGGTCTTTGAGGCAGAAGATAAAATGGTGATTTGTGGGTTTGGACCTTTATTTTCTGCCAGTAGGAACTAAGGAAGTTACTCAAAAGAGCCTCAGTTATGTTGCCTATAAATAGGAAACAACAGTTGATTCTATACCACAAGGTAAGGCTGAAGAAAGAATTAAAATAGGCATAGAGTTCTTAGAGAGGTGCCTGCCATAAAATGAGTGCTCGCTAAAATTTAACTGCCATAAAAATAAACAAGAAGGAAAGGAGTGGGAAGAAAAGGAGGAGAAAGGATATCATATGAAGGTGGGGAGAGAGAAGATGATGACCACCACCTCGATGTTGGTGATGGTCATCTGTCCTGCAGACTCAGTCCCTTCTTGCATGATTTTTCAGGCCTGTGTGGAAAAAGCACAAGTTTTTGACTAAAGGGATCGAGATCAAAATCTTTGCTGTCAGTTGGGTGACATTTACTACCTTGCTCTCCATCTCTGAGGTTTGTATCTTCATTTATAAAGTTGGACATGAACTCAGTAAGATAGTGAGGAAGTCACAAAATTATTCTGAAAGGAGCTTGTGGGCTTCACCAGGATGCCAGACATCTTTGTGCACGAAGTGCCTTTTTTCAGGAAAAACCCTGTAACACCCTCCTTGGAACTGTTGGTTTATCTTGTTCCTCTTTGTCCACAGGGTTTGAGCAACTAAGAAGCAAGGGATTGTTTGTGTACCTGCAAGGCTTAATATAGTGCATGGCCTCTTACATAATTCTAAAATTTTTTTTGAGTAAAGGATTAAGTTTAGAGTGAAATAAAAGATGAGAAAGAGGGAAGCAGAGAGGAAAGAAATAAATTTAATCGAAGGACATCTGCTCTTCCGTTTTCCTAAGGTATCCTACCTTATATACACCTGGACTGACTACCTTTCTCCTTTCTATCTTTGCTCTAATGTTACTTGTTCTCTGATGAGAACCAGGGAACTTTTGTCAGAATAGCATTTTAAAATTCTTGAATTTAAGCTCCTATCATTACCAAAGAAGTCAATTATTCTTTAAAAAATGAACAAAATGTATAGGAGAAAACAAGTTGGTAATTACATGTATTTTGCACGTTAAAGAATCAAGCCAATAGGTCTATGAGATGCTGAAATTTTAAAATATTGATAAACTTTCAAAATATTGAACATAGACAATTTGTGTGATAGTATGTAATAACTTGAAAGTACTATGAAAATGTCTGTGATTTCTACTTAGGAAAAATCGCAGGTGCTGCTAATACCACTGTGATTTAAATCTGTGTTCGTAATTGAAACAAATGAATTCCCCCTCCCCCACTCCCACCCATGTGAGTCCACATAGGGAAGTGCCTGATTTCTCATGCAAGGTCAAGAAGTTTTGTGCTAGAATTACATCAAGGTGGGTTCTGGAGCCACAGAGGGGAATTACAGAGACTCTTTCCAAAGGAGGACTCCTTAACTAAACTCTGAACCCAGGGAAAATGGGTGAAGGACAGGGGGAAGGGGGAAGGACTCCAGGCAGCACAAAATAGTCTGTATCTTGCGGAAACTCAAGTATAGTGTGGCAAGGACACGGGTTTTGCATAGGTTTGGGTGAAAAATGAATCAGGAGAGGTCAAATCATGGAGAGTACTGGTTTCTAAGCTACAGAATTGATCCAGCAGGAGGTGTGGCTTCTCTGAAGGATTTAAGTCTGGAAGATAAACTTGTTACAAAATAGGTCTGCATGTCAGAAAGCTGGTTTTGTCAACTGGGAAGTGGATGGATTTGAAGGAGTGGGGAACTGAAGTCAAGGAGACCAGTTGGGAGGTTTTTTAAGTTAGTCACATGCATAAAGACTGTGTTTCTGGCAGTGCTGGAGAATTATTAGAGAGATGGATACTAGAGACATGGAAGACTTAGAACTATAGAGCCGGCAGGGGGTGGGGGTGGGGGGACGATATCAAAGTGCAACTCAGCTACAGGGGAGGACTGCTGTGGACTCAAAACTCCCTCTTGCTCACATTTCTGTGCATTTGCAAACACTCTCTGCTCTTCCTGGGTTTCCCCTCTCCTCTTGTTGCCCTGTCTTTCTTGGCTCAGGTCACTTCACCAGTTTCACTTCTTCATCGTGCTGCAGGGTCTTTGTAGAGGTGGCAGATAACCTCTGAGCTGCAGCCTGAATGTAAGAAACTTTGTCCAACTGTGTCTAGACACCTGAAATCCTGTCTAGGGCAGAGGCCCCTTGGGGCCCTTTGGGTCCTTATATCAGTCACAGAGCCTGAGTGGCTTATCCCCCAGGGAGTCAAGGTAGGACCTGAGCCTGGCAGCTGGGCAAGTCCAAGAGAACTGGCTGTCCATCTGCAAGCTGACAACAGTCACACTGGAAGTCAACAAGGGAAATGGAAAGGGAGAGACCGAGCCTCAGCGGGGGTGCAGCCCTGGGACCTGTGCCAGTGTGAACATGGCTTTCCGGGTGAGGATTTCCCCCAGTGGAATAGGAATAGCAGCGAGGGCAAGAAGAGATGGAGAACTGCCTGTGCTTTCCAAAGGGCTTTTTTCCACAGTGTCTTATTTATCTAAGTTTCATAACAACTGTGTGTGTGAGTGTGTGTGTGTGTGTGTGTGTGTGTGTGTGTAAGACACAAAAGTTAGTAAGGCACTGAAGGCAGCTAAGGAAGAGGGTTGGGAATGATCAAAACCCCTTGGAACCCTGCAGTTTGAAAAAGTCAAAGGATGTTTAGAAGGGAGGATTAGGGATAAATAAGGTTCAGGACAAGGAGAGTTGTCATGTTTCCAATGAGATTTCCATCCTTGTAGCAGTGAACCCCAGATGCAGAATGGGAGGGGGCAGCCATCCAGGGGTGGCTGCTGGCATGATTTGTTTTGAATCAGCCTCCCCCCTTGACATTTTTCTCTTGCATGAACCTGAACCCTGCAATCAAATGAACATATTATATCAAATGAGGAGAAAAAAGGTGCCTCCTCCCATATTACATTCTAAAAAGTGTTACCTTCTAGTTAAGATTTCGTAGAATGAAAGCAAAACAGTACTAGAGAGAGTGTGAATGCAGGGCTTTGAGACAGAAGATGGGCGATGCTGCCATCTTTTAAATGTGCAACTTTCCAACCAATTCGGAGTGCACCCTGGCCTGGCCCCTTCCACCAGGTTAACTGGTCACCTGTGGTAGCACCTGGCCATGAGCAGTTAGCTCAGTGACTGGCTCATCGCAGGTCAACCAGGGCAGCTCTGCAGAAAGACTGAGAAGGGAGGTTGATAGATGTAGGAGGCCACGGAGAAAAGTCAATCCCTGTCTCCTATGCTCAGACTTTCCCCATTAGGAATGTAGACTGTCACCAAGTCAGAAACACAGCTGTGGGGTAGAGTAGAGAAGAGAATGGGTATGAGCAAGAGGAGGAGGAGGAAGTGGAGGAGGGGGAAGGAAAAGGGCTGGGAAGGGAAGTGGGAAACAGGAGGTGGAGAGGATCAGGTGGCAGGGGAGAGGGGAGGAGGAAAGATGATGGGATTAGCCACTTCTGATAACAATCCCTGAACCGTTTATAGCCTCTGGATAAGTCTAGGCTGCCCATAGAGGAGGGAGGACACTTCCTCTGAGAAGCTGGGATGCCTTGTGATCTGTACTCCCACATTCGGGGAAGCTTGGGTGGGGACTAGACTGCCTGGGTTCCAGCTTCCCATCAGTTTCACCACTTGGGGTCAGACTCTTAAGAAAACTGGTTTACCTGGGCCAGCTTCAGTTGCTCAGGGTCTGGATGATATGTTTCAAGAACAGGTGTATATGAAGGATCACAGATGTGCAACTACCCAGGAAGCTACCAGACTGTGACTCAGAGACACTTTCATTGTCTATTATAAGGGGATAGGGACACAGAGATGGGTGAGAAGAATAAAAATGTCACTGAAAAAGTGCATTTTTGGAGGAGAGGTTTTATATAGACTTACAAGTGAAAGAATGCTGAGTTATGAAAATAAAGGAAAACACTCCCTTGTTGAATACCTATTTTGTGACAGTTACTATGTGAAGTGCTAGAGGTAAGAAAATGATCATCAAAGACCCGATGTAGTACATGCCCTTTGTGTGTCAGGGGCTTCACCGCTCGTTTATTAACCACCTGCGTATTTATTAACCACCACCAACCCCTGAGATGGACTTCAGTTTTTCTTATCAAAAGACTTAGTCCTTCAGTCATTCAATGCAGAGCCCCGACAGTCAAAGCCAACTCATCTATTGCAGCAAAGGAGGCTGGGAAGGGTGAGAGACTTGTCACAGTTTAGAGTATCTGGCACATGGTGAAAGCTGAGGTAGAGCTGAGCCTTCTGTCCTGCTCTGTGGTCACTCGATCTACCACACCCATCTTCTTCCAAGTTTTCAGGCCTTCCCTTTTAGAAGACCCAGGAGAGGAATGTCTGCAAGAGTTTCAGGAGAGAAGGGCGATTGGTGGGCTTCCCCGTCCATTGCTAGCTGCCAGGGTCATTGTCTCAGCTGAAGCAGCTTTTTGTTTTTTCCTAATACCCCTCACAGTTGGCCCTCCCCAGTGCCCTGGGCTTTGCTTAGCAGTTGCTCATGGTGGTAATGACAGCCACCCACATGCCAAATAGAGACAGGAAAGGAGCAGCCAGGAGAGAGGAAGGAAGGGCCAGTGGAGCTTGGGTGGTGGGTGGGGCTTGTGGCAGTGTTCTTCTGTAGAAGGGGGGCAGGCTCAGAGGACTGGCTTCCTTGTAAACAGTGCAGCCAGTTCTAAAAATATCCCTGCCCTAGATAGGGCAAGCTGAGCTCCTTGGGTCCCCTGAAGGGCCTTCCCAGCACCTCAGCCTTTTTCCTGTAAGGTCAAAGGGATGAGAAGAAAGCAGACTTGTGAAGAGTAGCATTTCCTTAGCCAGGACAGTAAACTAATAATTTTTTCCTCTGAAAAACAGAAGTAGGATATTCTGAGTTTTGGCAACAACAACAGCAAAAGGTGAAAATGCAGTTTCCCTGTCTCCTCTTCCTTCTGGAATAATGGGAGTCCTGGGCCTAACTCAGGTCCAGCACATTACTAGTCTGGGATCAGAAATCCAGAGAAGGCCCTGTGCAGGGCTGGAGTTGCCAACTATTCTCTTTACTAGGTATGTGACCTATGACTCAACCACTCAATGCCTCAGTTTCCACAATTATAAAATAGGATAATAATAGGGTTTGCTTCATTCGAGGATGTGGAGAGGATTCAATGAAATGCTAAGACTCTTAACACAGTACCTGACCCATAGTAAATACTCACAACAATACTTATGATGATATATGGGGATAACTATCCCTGAATTCTAACTGAATATGTTTAAGGAACAATAAGTAGGCAAAGAGAATGTCATGGATAAGAAGAGGCAGAAAGAATCTGGGTCACAAGAACTCAAATCTGTCATTTAACAGATGGAGAAACTGAGGCCCAGAGAGTAGAAAGGAGTTGCTGGAGGTGGGGCACTAATTAGCAGCTCTCTGTGGGTCCAATATGAAATATCCAGGTGATGAGACAGTTAAAAATTCCAGGTGATTAAAACCTTCTAACTGGAGGTAAAGAAAAGGAGTCTTTCATGTATGTGGCACTTTTGGTTTGAAAGCCTTTGTCAGGGGGAGCCAGATAGCAGGTCACAGATGGATGGGCACCCACAAGGACACAGTAAAACAGAACTCATCTTCAAGGTTGGGTCCTAAGTTATGTGACTGTACATGATGCCAGGGTCTCGGGGGAAAGGCACAAGCAGAAACACCTTGGCTGGGTTTAATGAAGCATCTTCTAACCCTGTGCTATCCGTGTTGGTAGACAAAGAACCACATGTGGCTTTTGAATCTTTGAAATGAGGCTAGTCAGGATTTCAGAGACTTCTTAAGAAAGAAAGCAAATATTTGACAAATCATGCTTTACAGATACCAATTTATTGATTTGTTGGACTCATTACTATTTATTTTTTAAACAATAACTTGTCTCACTTTTACTTTTTCCCCTGAGGTTCCTAGAAAATTTAGAATCACATACCTGGTTTGCAGTGTTTTTCTGTTGGGTAGGGCTGTTCTAATTATTGCCTCTGTGCCAGAGTGGGCAAGGGCTCTGGGTATCAGCCTCTCATACTCGAGATGTTAATTTAAGATGGATTCTTAAAACACTAGGTGGATTAAAGAGAAAAAAAAGTGAAGTCCCTTTATGCCAAAACTCAAAACATTCTCAATACAGAAATGCAGTGTGTTTTTATGACAAGGTTTCCCTGTATTAAACAATTTAAGAAATTGAAAAAAACCTTTTTTTCTCCCACAAAGCATGATTGGTTAGGCAATCATTTTTTATTAACTTCGCTGTTTGAGAATCTCTGTTCTCAAGTTCTCAAAATATGGGTTCTGTTGTCAGACAACACTAAGTTCAAATTCGAGCTCAAATTGTAGGTGACCTTGGGTATCTTACTTCACTTTCAGCTGCTATAAAATAAGAGGAAGTATATTCACTGGCCATTGTAGCTTTGAGGGTCACATTTAAAAAGCATGTAGAAAGTGCCTTGTCATGGCTGACACGCAGCTGACTTCCTGCAAAACGTAGCTCATTGACTGAAGCCCAGAGGGGGAAAGTGGCTTCACTGCGCTCACACAAGTCACGTGTGAATGTGGAAGGCTTCCATTCTCCTTTTCTGCACACTTCTTTTCTCTCACTCCTTTTACAACAGCACATAAGCAATGCAATTCCTGTGGGGAGATAGGAAACTTCCTCAAATCTGGTGTGATTTTATAGGTCAAGTTGATTTTAAACTGGAGGCAATCACTTCCTTCTTCCCTTCCCCTGAGTCCTCTTCGTCAGTTCTGGCCAAAGGAAGCCACAGCCAGGCCTGGCAGGCTCCTCCATTCTCTCCTCCTTCCTCGTTCCTGTTCCTGCGGTCCTTGGAGCCCCCAGCAGATGGCTGCCCTTATCAGCCGGCTTCAGGCCAGAGAAGGAATCCTCAGATCACATGTGGCTCTTTGGAGAGAGGGGGACCTTGTTCACAAACTTAGCCCTTGCAGAGGAAGGAGGGCAGGTAGGGTTGAGGGAAAGAATCCCTGACATTTTGGTGACTGGATCAGGATTAAAGACCAAGAGGCATAGCCCTATTGGCCATTTCTGTGAGGATTCACCAATCCATGCACTTTCCCTGTATGACAAGGTGGCCTTTAAATAGCCGTGGGAGCTGGGGCATTTCCCGGAGTGTGGTAGGCTTGATCCTGGCCTAATCTTTTGCCCAGGATTGACCTTTCACAGTTTATAGAGCACTTTATCTCCCAGCTCAGTGAAGTCTCACATAACTGTCCAGCAAGAGGGAATTTATCATCACCCCACTTTGCAAAAGAGGAAACTGAGACTCATAGTATAAGTGACTCACTCCTGGCTACCCAGCTGGCGGTGGTTGAGTCTTGGTTGAGACCTACCTACATTCTGACACCAGTCCTGAGGTTTCCCATCACAGGTGTCCCCCACTCTGCTTCTTTTTTTGTGTTCAGCATGGAGTTCTAGGCCATGGGTGAGCCCCATTCTTACCCAGGGAGACCCATATCACAGAGAAGAGTGAAAGTACAATGCATGAGTCTCAACATAATTGTGTTCCAGGAACAGAGCCAATCAAGAAAGGGAATGTACTATCTCATTCCGTTTACATAAAAGACTCTGAAAACACAGCAAAAACTAGCAGACTGAGTTGTTTAGAGAAGAGAGGCTGAAGGAAGGACTTTGAAGACGGCAGGAGGAACTGCCCCCTTTGGGGTGATGGATATATTTACTATCTCAGTGATAGTGGTGGTGTCACAGGTCTGTGTACTGACTGGTACACTTCAAATACCTGCAGTTTATTGAATGTCAATTACTCCTCCATAAAGCTATTAACAAGGAAGATAAGGAGGTGGGGGAAGAATGAACGTGCCTGGCAGACATATAATTGAAAAACTCATGAGAAGTCTTAAATAGGGACACAAAATTTCACGGGCACACAAGGAAGAAGAGAGAGGTTCTTCCCTAAATTAGACCGTTTCTTGGAACAGGTGTTTGACCTGGCTCAAGATGTGAACAGGTATGTATTAGGTTAAGAAGGCTTAGAAGATGTAGGTGAGAGTTTAGGGACTAGGGAGCAACACACCCTTCCCCTTTTCCCTCAATACTTGGAGGCCTGAGGTTAAAGCAAACAGTTAGAATTCTCTCTTTGGAAATTCACACACACACCCTACTTGGCAGGCAGCAGGGTTAGTTGATAAGATCCTACCCTTCTCCCTCCTGCACAGTGCAACTCATCCCTTCAGGTCCCACAAAACCCTGTCCTCTGATCTCCTTTCTCTGGGCCGCTCTGCCAAATGCTGACTGGGTGAACCACTGTCACAGAGCAACCCATTTCAACCTCTTCCAAATGCCATGAAAAGAGGGAGGTTTTAGGGGTTTCATGCAGGAATGTGATTATAGATTCAAAATGAAAACATTTCCTTTCTCTTCTGTACCCTTTAGCTTAGAAAAGATAGAAGATCTCTGGAGAATTTTGAATAATGAGCTTATTAGAACATTGTGATAAAGCAGTAGGAAATTCAGGAATTGTCATGATGCTGCTCACTGATTAATTGCTTAATTTGTTCCAAAAACAGTTCTGATCATTGCAACGATAGCTTTTTAAAAATTCAATTTGGGTTTGGATGATGCTATTATCCATGCCTTTTACCTAAGGGACTAGTCTAATGAATGACATACGAAACCCACATATGAAATTGTGGGTTAGCTCTTGCTTTTCAATTTCCTTGGCATGTTTGTTGATTTAAATGGACCCTTTCCAAAAGTTTCTTTATGAATTAAATAAACCAGTCTGCCCCATTCCCTGCATTTCACTCAGCACTCATAAGGAAGCTTAGTTCTGGAGTAGACTTTCCCACCTTGGCTTAAGCGACATGAGTCACTAGAAATCACCAGAAACAAAATGTGGCATTTGAACAGCTGTTTTGGGTATTCAGAGTCCAGAGCCTACAGGTTTAGAGTAGGGAGGAAATAATATGTATTTGCTGAACACCTCTGTGCCCAGTGCTAGGGATTACAAAGACCATCTTTTCCAGTTCTCTGTATAGTACATCAGGGTTACTGTGTTCTATTTTTGATTTAGGATGTGTTTCTCTAGCATAGCATGATTAAGAATGTGTCAAAGATAACAGAGCTCATCAGTGACAGAGTTGAAGCTTGAATCCAAACAAGCTGATTCTAGAATTTATACCATTGCTGGTAGTCTTCTATCTTGAACATTACCTGTTTATAACCTTCCCAACCCCAAGGCCTAAATATCATTACTATCAGATCTGTTTTCCATTTGAAAAGCCAGAAACTAAGAAAAGTAATTTTCCCAAAGCAAAATAAATGCAGACCCTAAGTTTGAACTCTCTGATGCTGGGTTTGTCACTTCATTCATTCATCCATTCATTCATTCAGTAGATAGTGGCAAAAGTTTATTCTGTCCAGGGGACTTTTCATCTCTTGTCTTAGAGATGAAAAGATGTATAAAATTTGGCCCATATTCTTCAAGAACTCATAATCCAGTGTGGGAAGCTAACACCTAACCCACAAGAAATATGATTTTAGTATGAGAGATGCTGTCTGAGGAAGATACAAAGGAATGTAGAGGAAAGAGCATCAAATTGTCTGGTGAAGTGACATTAGGAAAGTTTTAGAAGGAAGGGGCCATTGCATGAATGACTTTATGTCTCCAGGTAGAGAAAGAGAGGGAATACTCTAGGCTAAGAGAGCAGGATGTAAAGTGATGTAGTGTATTATCAGTTCAGATTTCGAGTGCCTGCCACCTATTTATGTACTATCTGTAGAATTCCCACAACTCTGTGAGGTAGGTACTACTACTAGACTAGTCTGCACAGAAGTGGAAACCTACTCACATAGAGGTCTTGCCTACGATCACGTAGCTAAGAAAGCAATCAGTAGGCGCTCAATTCCACGCAGTCTGACTTTGGAGCCCACACTCTTAGTTACACTGCTCCTACTGTTTAGAGGTACATGGCAGTACCTCTTTGTAACTTGGTGAACAGTGAGACTGACCACATAAATAGGAACTAGGTTCAAAAAGTCTTCCTTTTTTTCTTGAGGCACTAGATGTTCTGCTATGTGCTTGTGGGGTATGTGTGCATGTGTGTGTGTATGTGTGTGTGTAGTAGGGATCTCTTACTTTATAATAAGGTCATGTGGGGGAATGATGCATCAACTTTATTTGCTTTTGACTGAACTATATCTGCTCACTCTAGGAATATTAGACATTTATGCTAAGTGAGATTCTCTCCACTTCAGTGTCAGTATTTGAATCCTTGTTCATATTCTACTTTTCCTTGTGAGACTGGAGGGTGCATGAGAACAGAGCTCTTGTTCATCTTCTTTTCCACGATCACTTAGTACATAGTAGTTACTCCATAAATAATTTGTTGAAGGAACGACTATTTCTTGAATGAACTCTGCTTCTTGGGTTAATAATTTCTTTAGAGAGTAAACATAATTTAAATCTTATTGGCCAACAAACTATTTCATAACATGCAACTATAAGTGGGTAGGAAGGAATAATGTGAAAGTCTTTTGAAGATGAAAATGTAGGGTTTATCAACCTAGATCAGTGGTTTACAGATTTAAGCTGTGTTTTTCAAAGAGTTTGCCTTAGGGATTTTGATTCCTGGGTCTGCAGTGGTCCTTGAGGTTCCCAGGTAACTCTAGAGTGAACTACTTTCAATGAGGGTAGAGCAGGTTTGAGTTCCTTCCTGCTCCGTTTTTTTTTTTTTTTTTCCGGATCTTTTTCATCTCATCCAGCTTTGCTTGAACACTGTGATCCATGGGAACTCACCACCTCACAAGGCAGGCGGCCCATAGCCGTGTAACAATAGAGGCAACAACAGCAAGAACACCAAAACGTGACCCGACAGTGAGCACTTACTGCCAGGCACTGTTACTGAATCCAAGGGCTAGGCATAATTTACCCTCATTTTACAGGGAAAGAAATCGAAACTCAGGAGGTGTAGTGGTTTACTCGGCCTCTCTGAGGTGGTGAGGGGCAGAGCTGGAGTCAAGCCCATTTCTTCCCACCATCCCGCTCTTCCGCCCACTGCTTCCCCAGGGCTCACGCGCTGTTCCCCAGAGGCTGACCGAGGAGGCGTCACCCCACAGGAGGGAGGGCAGAGAGGAGCCCTGCAGCCACGTCGTCCCTGGGTCCCGCCCAGACTGCTCCGCCCAGTCCTTCGATCCTCCCCATAGAAGGTAAAGCCAGGCAGGATCCCAGGAGGGCTGGCCGGACCTGGTGAGCTGCTGGTTTCAGTTTCTGAAGCGCAAACAGGGCAGGGAGGAGGGTTCTGGAAACCTTCCCAACAGATAACAGATTAATTCCCCGCTGCCTGGGAGCCACCCACGTGGGAGCGCAGCATCCTGGGCAGTCCTGCAGTCTTCGAAGGGGAGCGGGGGTGGGGGTGGGGGTGGGGGTGAGGGGCAAGACAACCGAACCGAACCGTACTAAGTGCAAGCCCAGGGACGCACACACCCACCAGCCAAGACATCGTAACTTTGGGGCTGTTTAAGGGTGCCTTTCAAGTCACATTCCCTCCAGGGCATCTAGACTCAGGCTAAAGGCTGAATGGGGCGGCCCTCACCCCACCCTCCAAATATGGACCCATCTTCCTGTTCCAGCCCGTCTCTTCTCTCCTTCACTAGGGTGCTCATGTTCCAACGCGTTCGCAAACCTCTTATATTGTTTGTTTTCTTTCTGAGAAAGAGACTGAGGGACATTGCCAAGACCAGCATGAACTCCAAACATAGGGCATTCTCTGTCTGTCGGGACATTTTTCTGGACAGACACAACAGAGTCTGAATACCAGTCCGGCCTCATCCTACTTGGTGACCTTTGTGTAAAAATGTTCTCAATCTCTCAGAGCCCTATTATCCTCATCTATAAAATGGGGATAATGATATCCATCTTTAAGATATGTACTGAGAAGTAGATTAGATAAACATAGATTATACATATTAAGCACTTAGTGCCCTCAATCAATGACAATTAACATTATTATTAATTATATTGTTATTATGAATGACTAATAATGACACTTAAAATTATTACGAATGCTACTGTGAGCATAAGTGTGAAAAAATAGACTCAATTAAAATGTTTTACTGGGGAAACAGTTTTATGAGAGATAAAGAGAAGTGAGTAACACTGCATTAGGAAATGTATACACATGATCTCATTTACTATTCAAACAGCTTCTTAAGGCAGGTGTGTTATTATACCCATTTTACAGACGAGGAAATCGAGATTCCTGGAGGTCAGCTTGCCACACACTGAGCCAGTGCCTGGTGTCCTGACCTCCCTCTCTCTCTTGCTTGTTCCTTCACGGTGCCCCTTAGGTCCTCACCATGCTACACCTACCTGTCTGCCTCAGCAAGATACCTCCATCTGCAGAGAATATCCTTTCCTCCCCTGTCTTTTTCAGTTGAAGAAAGTAAGATGAGTTGGATATTTTGGATAAAGATCATCTCCAACAGGCGATTTTCCTAATTCTTGCATCCCCCCCCCCTTCAAAAAACTAAAACAGACAAAAATGAAGTCCTCCCTCTTTGTTCTTTTGGTGCCTGAAGCATGTGACAGTAGGGCTTGAGAGGCTGTGCCTCTTTTCCTGGGAGAGTCCCTCTCTGAGGTGGCACTACTTGTGGTTTTCACTTTGGGATGCCAGTATAGTGTTGTGATTGTGCACATAGGTTTAGCAGCCCCTCCGCCCTGCTCAGGCTCAAATCTTGACTTTGGTGCTTGCTGGTTGTATAACTTGATTAAATAACTTAACTTGTTTCTACCTTTCATCATTTATGATTTGGAGAATAAGATCAGTTTCATGAGGTTGCTGTAAAGTTTGAATGAATGAGTGAATGAATGAATGAATGAATGAATCCATCCATCCATCCATCCATCCATCCATCCATCCATCCATCCATCCATCCATCCGTCCATCTATCCATCTATCATCTATCTATAATATTGTAACTGTATAAGCACTAGATGTGAATGAAGGCAGGATCCCATAAGTCCTAAATGTTGCTTATTAACAGAAATCAAGACAGAAAAAGAACATTACAGAGTTAACAGCATGGGATAGGCATCAAGAGACCTAAGTTCTCCTTGATCTGTCTTTTACTTATTCTGTGAGCTTGGGTCTGTCTCTTCCTCTCTCTGAAGTTGTTTCTCCTTCTGCCAAATGACAAGATCAGTTCATAAAGCCAGAGGACTTTTGAAGGGTAATGGTCAGTGGTATTCATGATTGCCTCTGGGCAACTTTTTCAAGTCAACTTTTTCCTTGTGTAGTGCTCCAAGTTAGAGATCGCACTCAGAAACAGACGATGGGCTTGCCGTTAGAAGCAAGAAGCTCAACCACTGACAGTTTGTACTAAACATACATAATGGTTGCCAGTTTTGCTGAGCAATGTATGTACTGGTATTGGATAAAGTACCATCATTATCCCATTTGTTTTACTTGAGAACCCTATAAAGAAGACCGTGTCCTGATCCCCCTTCTACAGCTGAAAAAACAGAGACTTGGGGGTTGTCAGTATTGCAATAAGGTGTAGGATCCTTATTTGGAAGATTCTAATTCCCTACTGTCTGCAGGAGTCCTCTTGAGAGCATGTCTTCTCAAATGCTTCTAAGGACAAGGGACTGATTAGCTTTCAAGCACTTCCTTATGAAGTATCCTGAATATGAAGTATCTTGAAAAAGGTAAAGCTACTATTTTTACATACATTTCATGGTTTTGGACCTGGACTTGAGGGAGACATGATTTGGGTAGAGGATTAAGGGAAAGGAGATTATAAAATCCTTTAAGGGAAGTCTTCAGGAGCAGTTTACAACAGAGTGGTCAGAAGAGAGAAACCTGTGCTCTTGGGATCTATTTGGTTCCCCTAATCCACAGTTTGCTTCTTGGGGATAGAGCTTTGGTTGCTAAGATATTCTAATACAGTTTAGTTTGGGATTGAGCTAAATGAAAGGCATCAGAAATTTGTGTTTATAATCATTAGTCAATTCAGACACATTCCTTTTGAGATGGTGTTTGAGGTACAGGGAGGCAGACAATACATTGACAAAAAGTTGGAGCAAATTCCAAAAGCAAAACTGAAGGGAGAAATTGACTTCAGGATGGTTGATTTTAACCTGACTTTTTGACTGACTATTGTCCCAAAATAAACAATCCACTTGAATAACTCCAGAGATTCATTATTTTCTGCAGGATGAAGTCTAAATGCTTTGGAGGTAGTATGCAAGGCCCTTCCCAGTTTAGTGCTAACTCATCCCTTTACTTACTTTTCTCAATATATTTGCAATTCAACTCATTCCCAGTGAGACAATTCCACACAGGTCCAGCTCATTCCTTCTTTACACCTTTGATTTTTATTCCCTCAACCCTAGGACGTGCCAACAGTGTCATGCCTAGATGATACCAATCCTGTTTTAAAACATGTTGAATTTCCTCTCTCAATCCCAAGTCTTTTTCAAACAGTACATGCAAGAACACAATCTTTGCAGCCTCTTTCAAATTACAACTAAACACACAAATAAGCAAACCCAAGATCAAACAGAAACCTTGAGTCAGCAGGTCTCCACAGCATGGTGGAGAAACCAAAATTTATAGACTGAATATCACTGGGCCTTGGAAGGTCTTGCATTACTATGAAATTAACTCAAGGATGATACAAGACTGTGTTCCTTAGTTTGAACAATTTGTGTGCTATATTGCTAAAATTCAATGACAAGACTAACAGGCGCTTTACAGCTTGTTCAGGAGGTGTGCCAAGGTGCAAGAGCCTTCCCTGAGGCATATGTGGCATGCCATTTCCTTCACAGGTTCCCATGTATGTGCAGTGAGATTCAGGATCCTGTCCTTCACAGAAACAAAATGTTAACAAGAAGGGGGCTGAGAAGTTCTGGTTTTCACCCAATATCCTGACATCATAATCAAAAATTTCCCTGCTGTTATCAAGTCCCCATTGTGGGAGACATGTACTACTTCATTTCACGCCAGCACTAAATAATCAAGTGAGTGCTTGTCTAGGTGGGTGCTTTTCTAAGGCCTGGCCCTCTCTTGGATAACAGTTCAGTTTTTGAGACCCAGTCTTGTTCCCAGCTCTGTAACAGAATAAATAGCCCCCACCTACACACTCTCATGACACTGAAAATCTGCTTTCATTCACTTTTTCTTCCACTTCATCAGGCCTGCTCACCAAACCAACATTATAGTCAGCATATCTCTGCACAAATTCTGGACGCTGTAGGTTCTTAGCAAGAAATTGTGAAGTGTTTTGGAAAAATATATTCTTTAAGAGTTTTAATCTTGCTTTATTTTATTGACAGTCATTAAAAGTTGTCATCAGAACTTGTTAAGAATTTGTATCAGGATACTAAAAGATATGAATATAAAAGTCTTCAAAAAATTCAAGGAATGTTTTAGGAAAAGAAAGTGTGCAAACATGACTTTCTGTTGTTATGTAATATTAAAGCTACATCAAATCAAGCCTCTTTAATAGTTACTTAAATTCAGAATTTGAATAGTCATCTCATTTGCATCAAAACTTTTTCCTTTTATTCTTCTATATCCTTCAGTAAGTATGTATTGCTTTTCTTGATGGTATATACTTTTCTTTTAGTAAGCAGACATTACTTTCTAGCTACAAAAGCTTTCACTAGAAGGGATACAAAGGTTAAAAGAAAAAAACCCCATTTTCTAAAATCTTTGAGAGTTTATTTAGAGAAGTCTTCTATTTTACATTCTAAAAGGAGGACTATGATGGGGCATGTGGAAACTAATAAACCCAGAGACACGAATCATTTGAGTGATCCTACTGAAGCCTCCCAGCCAATCAGTGGACCCTGTTCTCTAATTCTGTGCTCTTGATCCCCTCACAACGTCCCTCTAATTCTTTTGAACAGGTCATTGAGCAGGGACACTCTTATATTGTCAGATCTGGAGTTAGAATGAGAGTTCCAAACCTCAGCAAAGATCACTTGGATGAAATTAAACTGGGCCTGGCTCCAAACTCTGAAGAGTCAGGAGAACAACTGTGCATGAATTAAGTTGGTATCATGGGCTTGGAATCAGGCTACTGACTCATTCCCTCATGTACTTGGTGAGTGACCATGGTGAGCTCTTTCACCCAGCTGAGGTTTAATTTTTTCATCGATAAAATGGGGTTAGCAGTATGTTTCTTGTAGGATTTGGTGAGGTTTAAATGAAATAGCAAAAACTTAAGTAGTCAGTAGTGTTTAGAAGTAGTTAACATTCAACAAACTATAGGCATTATTATTATAATATCATTATTCTACCCCCAACTTGCACTGATAGAGAGTTTACTAATTTCAAATGTGAATGAAACAGGCAATTCTTTCTGCCCTAATGCCCAAATGCCAACCCACAATTAGAGAAATCTGTTTCTGTGTAGGTAGCCTTGGCAATTGAAATTGGAGTTCTATGGAGAGGAGCCTTGGTGACTGGGTCACTTCACCAGGCATTTTCCTAGCTTCCTAGATTCCTTGATATCACTTTATTTTTTGACTTGGGCTTTGAAAAAGTTCCTGGTGGGTAGTTTTAGTCATCCTTCCTTTCAGTTTACAAAAGCTCATTATAAAGATGGATGTCAGAAAAAATGTCCTGATGCATCAGAAAAAGGGGAAAGAATGAAGATGGTTCCTTATATTAATTCACTTCAAATATTCATAGAAGTTCTTCCTACTTCAGTCTTTCAGATGACTTTCTTGACTCCTGTTTTTTTTTTTCTTTTCTCCCCTTTTAAACCTCTACAGACCTCTATATACCATTGAACAGAAAAAGAGTCTGGCACATGGCACGATACATGACATCTGCAAAAGGAGTCCATTCATTCATTCATTCATTCATGCATTCATGCATTCATGCATTCATGTATTCACCAGCTCATTTGATTTGTATTATTACATACCTACTGCCTTAGCTACTGCTCTAGCTATAGACATGCAGGCCATTTAAGCTGTTTATGGAATATGAACATTGATCTCTACTGCTTTAGTTGCTATAGATTTGATCTGTGGTAGGTTAGCTACTTACTCACCTGAACCAACTCCACTCATAGTCCCTAGATCATCCATGCTTCACCATTATTTTCCTATGCTGGTTTAGAATCTCTTAGTGGTTTTTCTCCTCATTAACCTTCTCCCTAAAGTCCAGTCAGTCTTTCAGTGATGCATAATTCAACTCCTGAATCTCTCTTGAGGATGTCTTCACTATCATCTCTAATTCTTTCAACAATATTCATTGAGAGCCTGCTCTGTCCCATACTTTTGCTGGTAAGAGACCTGTCCCCAGGAGCTCCCTGACTGATCAGACACACCCATAAACACACAACTCCCCTGCAGTGAATGGGTGTCATGGTAATAAAAGCCCACTTTTATTGCATACCTAATCACTGCTAGACACTGTTCTAAGTGCTTTATATACATTCAATCATTTAATCATCACAGTAACATTAGGTGATAGGTACTGTTATTATCTTTACTTTGTCGATAAGGAAACGAAGGCACGTTAGAGGTGACTTGTTCAAGGACATATAGCTAGTAAGTAGTGGAAAAGGATGCAGTGTCTTTAAAAGCTAACTTCAAAGCCATTACTGTTAACTCACTGAACCAGATCTCTTCTTGACGGCATGGAAGAAAGGTTTTAAGGTGTCTAAAGTGGAGCTTTACCAGATTGAAGGTACTTTTTTGAACTGTTATCTACATTTAGCCTTAAAATGTGAGTAAGGGTACACTTCCATCCTGCTGGTACCCTCAGCATGGGCCCCAGACATGAACAACAGGTCCCACTCTTTTCCATTCTTCCCACATGTGCCACAGTAAGCTTTACAATAAAATCCCAGCATATTGCTACTTTTCTTTCTAAGTTTTAGGGTGTCTTCCCATCATCTAAGGAATAAGATTTAAAATCCTACTCCACATGTCACTATCTAGCTCTCAGTTTTGCTCTCACTTCTTGAACTCAGCCACACTTAGGACCTGTGAATGCTGCAAGCTCACTTCTGCCTCTGTGGATACCAAATCCAATCCCTCATTAGCCTTCCACACTTAACTTTTTGGGGGGACATTTTCCCCTCTCTCATAAGCAAAGTCAAGTACTGTCAATATCCCACCCCAGATGTCCTTGTTCTAACTTCTTCCACTGCATTAGCACCACTGACTTTTGAATCTGTGTCATTTATCACACAATGAGTCTAGCAAAGAATATTTTCAAAACCTAAGGAACTGGCACTTAGTAAATGCTTAGCATGAATGAATCAATGACTAAACGAATGAAAGAGTATTGAGAACAAAGACCAACTTTTATGTTTTTCTGTTGCAGTTCATAGTGTAGTGCTGAAGATATGGACATGCTCAATTAAATATTGATTCTCCCTTTGTATATCTTATACTCCTGTTCTGCTTCGTTGGATAATCAGAACTAGAAAAGGGTAAATGATATCCACAAAGCCTGAGACATAATGTGAGCAATGCACTGGTCAAGTGTCTAGAAGATCTGGGACTTGTCTAGGCCCTATTGCAAATTAGCTGTGTAGCCTTGTGAACAAGACATAGCCTCTTTAAGCCCACCTTTATTGTAATGAAAAGTTCAAGAGGGATTGGATGTTGAAGAACTTTGTAAAGTGCTGCACAGGCCAGTGGATATCAATGCTTGATTCCTCCAGCTAATCTCCAAATGTCAATCAAGTTTGGGTTTACTCAGTGGTACCACAGACCATGGGGCACGCCTTTCCCAGCCTTTCTCCTCTTGTTGGCCTAAGCCCAGGAAGATTTCCATCTGTACTTTGTCTGCAAACCAGACTCTGGGGCTAAACTTTGGAAAAACAGGCAAATTATATTCGTCCAGGTGTATCCTGTCTACATACTGAGCTGTAAGGCTAAGTTTGTTCTCAGAATAAAGTAAGTACACGTGTGTGTGTATGTGTGTGTGCATATGTGCACATGAATGCTTTTTCATTAGCAGGGCAGAGTTCATAAAATAAAGGCAACAGTGGAGTAATGATGAGAGCACTGAACTTGACATCTGTACAGCATGTTCAGGTCTTAACTGCACTACTGTCAATTATGCACTTGGTGATTTTGATTACATTCTTTATCTCATATAGCCTTCTCTCACTAATCTCTAATATGAGAGCAATGCATTTGCCACAGGTTCATTGTAAAAATTAAATGAAGTAAGGAACATAAGGTAGCTAACACAATATGTGGTATATGATATGCATTATATAGATGTTTGCTTGTTGATTTTTAATTTTTATTGATAATGGTAATGTAGAACATTAAGTGCCTTCTATGCATTTCTAGCATGATACTGTATGCTAAATATTTCACATGCTTTATATTGTTGAAGTTTCAAAGATAGATATCATTATTCTACCTTAAAATTGAGGAAACTGAGGGTTTGATAGATTAAGCTACTACCGCAAAGTCACAGTGCAGCTAATGATTGGGATAACCAGGACTCAGATGCATGTTGCGATATCCTAAATTGATGCTTTGGAGACTACAGTGTAAATGTGTCAGTTGGAGTCAATATTTTACCCCTTATCCTATTAGGAAATTAAATAAAAGACACAATAAGTGGTGGAAAAGCTGAAGACTCAAGCAATGAGTCTGATTACATATTTTAATTATAAAAATATAATTTTAATTAACACATACATACCAAGAAAGATGCTATTGACTAAAATTGGTATTGTTATGATGAGGAGAGGCAAACAAGCACACTGAATTGTTTCAATGCCTAATGAACTAATTAGTAGTGGACTAATAAATAATTAATATGTTTCAAAATATGCACCCTAAAAATGCAAACTATATTTAACATTTTTCAAATATCTATTTTATACTCACTAAAATTTATATATTTTGTGCATAAAATTCAAAATTTCTAAACTGCAGGGATGCTTATGACAGAATTCTTTTCACAAAGCAATAAAACTAGAAATTTATGATTGAATTAAAAAAATTAATCTCGAGATTTATGTCCTCAGGTAAATAGCTTTAAGTTTAGGCAATTTTTTAAAAGCAAACTTAGTGGAAATATTATGAATTAAATCCATGGGCTACTGCAAAAGCAGTTTTAGAGGAAAATTGTACCTCTATATACTTTACCTCAATTAAAATGTATAGGAATCAATGGATCAAGAATATGTTGAAAAGAAATAACCAAATTATTGGAAAGCAGAAGGAATACATTCATCAAGAGAAAAATGAAAAACAAATAAGTTCAAAAGCAGAAAAACTAGAATAAGTGTAATAGTTGACTGTTTTTAAAAATGTGAAATAGACAAATCACTAGATATTTAATCAATGAAATAAAGGAGAGAAGTGGTAGTTACTTAAATAAAAAATGTAAGGGTAAAATCAAGAAATGTTAAATTAAAATAATCATATGACTGTTTTTTGGAGAGAAATTTTTTTAAAACCTGCATAAATTGATAATATTTGAGGAAAATAAAGTTTATTAAAACAAAGCTTAAAGACATAGAAAATCTAAACTAATCGATTTGTATATTAGAAATAAAGTAGTCCTCTCCAAATTTCAGGCCAGGAGAATTTCCTATAGGACCAGAAAGGCCTACAAAACCCTTAAAAGCATATAGTGACAGTGCTGTTTGCACTATGTAAGGTCATAGAAGAAAAAGAAAAACTTTCAACTTTGATTATCTTTTGGAAGTGATGTTTCACTGATATCAAAACCTATCAAAGGTTGCAAAAAAAGATAATACTGATTCAAAAATCCTAAATGAAATTTAACAAGTGGAATTGGAGCATTTAAAAGAGTAATACATCATGACCAAGTTGGGTTTTAATCAAAGCAAGAGCATTTCAAAATCATTCACTATATCAATAACTATAAGAAGCAAACTACTTCATTATCTCTATAGATTTCAAAAGAACTTTTTCCAGTAAACATTTTTTAATTGAAAACATTAGTAAAATAGGATTCTTTGAATATACCATGTGTCAAATATATATCTCAACCTAAAAACTAACAGGCTAGTGAAGGAATTCTAGCCCTCTGTTGTCAAGTACATAGTCATTATCCAGAATAAAGTATTTAAGTTTAAATTAATTAAAACTAACAAAGTTAAAAGTGAACTTCTTTAGTCTCAATAGTCCCATTTCAAGGGTCCAAGAGCCATGTATGGCCAGATGTAGCCTTTAGAGATAGTCTCACTAGAGAATGATGGCTACACTATGCTTGTGGTATTGGTAAATGTGAAAGGATTATTTAAATAATTTGAGACATAAATATTAGAAAGAAGACACTAAAACCATCTCAGTTTGCAGTTGATGTAGTTGTGTATCTGGTAAAATCAAGAGAATCGACTAAAAACTACAATAAGTAAATAGTGCACTCAGTAATATCCTAGGGTGAAAAACTAACATACTGAAATTAGTAGCCTCCCCATACATAGATCACAATTAGTGAGAACAGTAGGTATAACACAAGAGGAATAGTCTACTTATAACTTTGACCAAAATATAAAATTCCTAAGTGTAGACTTTATAAGTTGTATCCTACAGAACACGAACAAAAGTTTAAAATACTCCTGAACATCACAATAGAACTTAGGTGGGAAACTATATCTTATCTCTATATGACAAGTTGCAGAATCATAAATACATCAGTTCCCTGTTATTTTATAAATCTATCACATTTATCTAGAAAAATGCCACCTTAGGAAAATAAACTGGACAACTAATTTAAAATTCCTTTTCCAAAATAAATATACAGATTCTAATAAACAGGCAAACTAGGAATATCAGCACAGGAGGGTGTCAGAATTTCTGGAAAGGTGCAGCTAGGCCTTAACAGGACTGTCTTATGCAATTTCAATTAGATGGTAGCTGAGGCTGTGATTGTAGGTTTACCTGGGGTGTGAGAATCTGCTTTCAAGGTGGTTCACTCATCGGACTAACAAGTTGGTGTTGGCTATTTGCTGAGGTCTGTAAATTCTAGTTCCTCTCTAGATGGGGATGGTGCGGGAGGCTCATGGCATGATGGCTTGCTTCCCTTGGAGTGAGTAGTCCAGGAGACCAATGGGGAAGATGCCATGTTTGTGGTGACCTAGCCTCAGAAGACAGACAGACTACTGCCTTTGAATTCTCCAGTTAAGGAAGTCACCAAGGTCCATCCAGTGCCACTTCCCCATGAAGAACTGTCACCGTCACATTGTAGAGGAGCACTTGTCATGGGTCATATATTATTATGATAATCTTTAGAAAATACAGTGCCACAGGTAGACATTTGGATATCTATTAGATATCCATATCTATTAGGCTAAATCTCAAATATATTCTAATATAAAAAGTGAATCCATAAAATATATTAAGAAAATATAGGAAAGAAAAGTTCCTTTGCAATCTGAGGATCTAAATTGAAGATAAGTGAAGCTAATAATAGGTGAACTGGCCACCCGCAATAAAGGTATACCTGGAAAACTAAGCATAGGCTGCTGTGTCCCAGGAAAACACGCCCACACCTGGCAAAAGAACATTGCTCCAGGAAAGAGGAGGAAGAATCCAATAGAATAAAAATTGGCCAATAACTGGCAGTGAAAAAAGAGATGGATTGACCAGAGATGGGGAGCAAGGAGAAGCGGAGGGGGAAGAACCCCCCCCAAATAAAATAAAATAAATAAGCATTTAATTCCTCAGCTCAGTCTCTATAGCTGTGCTCCAAGGGTCCAGCAACCCTATGTGGTTGAAGTTGAAAAGATGAGCAGTGAATGGAGAGGGGGGAATGACTGTGTAAAGCCATGAAGTATATAGCACCAGTGCCAGTGTGCCTGAAACTCAGGTGAAAGAGTAAGGCAAAGTGGAGTGAAACAAGCAGAAGAGTAAGGCAAAGTGGGGTGAAAGGGCAGAACCTAAAAGACCACAGGGGTGATAAGAAATGTGGGGTCACATGATCAGCAGGGTTGCTTTGTCTGTAGGACAGGGAAATGGATGGAGAGAGTGAAAGAGGCAGGAGACTAGGTAAAAGATACAGAGTAGAAAGATGGTGACTAGTTTAGAGTTAAGTGACCCCTTCCCTTTACCCACAAGTCAAATTATTTTTCTAGAAGCATGTTTAGTTCCAGAGGGATACTTCTAAAATCCTACAACTTATTTGAGACTCTTGAATTGCATACTAGAGTACTCGTGAAGGAATTCAAAACCCAATGAAGGGGATGACCTGAAGGACCTGGGTGATTTATCCTAGAGACCACACTATATCTGGAGAAGCTTCCCAACCCAAGTAGAGGTCAAGGGATGGAAGCAGGTTTCTGCTTAACCTCAAGTGGAACAAGAGTTAACGAGATTTATTTCCTTGGAAGAAATGCTGACTCCTTTTTCCCTCTTCTTATAAAGGCATCAATAGTTTGAGTCACTTAGGAATAAAACTGTTTTCGTCCAGAAGATTTCTGTGGGCGCCTGAGTAGGAGTTGGGACGGCTGCTGTCAGGGAACGGGAGAACATATGGTGGTCTGTTGTGAATATGATCTGTTTTTTGTGTTGTTGTTAAACTTCCTCTCTTTAGCATTGGGCCTGTTATGTAAGAGCCTGAGGGTCCATATGGTTTGTTGCATAAGATGCCAAAGAGGAACATGATTTTTTGTTGCCCTGCAGCTAGTCCAATTGTGAGTTTGGAAAACATGTGGCCAGTGTTGCATTTGGAGAGTGGAGTCAAAGAGTTCTGGATTTGAATATCAATTCTATTGCTAGTTAGCTGTGTGACCTGGGACAAGTGATACAATCTTTCTGAGATGTAAACCCTTTATAAGATTTGATTTCCTTCTATGCAAAATGGAGCAGTACCAAATTCTTGGAGTTGTTGAGGATATAGAGTTAATAATACTAAATTACAATTTACTGAGTATCCAAATTTTCAGTGACTACATGCTTATAAACCCATATTTTAAAGCAAACAGAACCCCCCTTTGAAGTAACTATTATTATTTTCATGTTTCAGTTAAAGAAACTAAAGAGCAAAGTAGCAGCATAGCTTCTCTCACCTAGTAAGAAGTCATTTGATGTATGTTTCTGCACAAATGAGCCTCTGACATCATGTTGGTCAAATGGCAGGAAAGAACAGGTGCCCATAAACGGAACTCTGGGCTGTAAGCTCCATGAGGGCAGACATTTGGAATATTTTGAGTTCTCTCTCCTGAAAACAATGCCTGGCTCAGAGTAGACATTCAGTTATCATTTTGGACTGAACACATGGATTCTGTCTTTATGGCATAATAATCAGCTCTAGAAACAGACATGCTTGGGTCTGATTCTCACCTCTGCCATTTACTACTTGTGGCCATAGGCAAGTTACTTAGCAGGTTCAGATTTTAATGCAATTTTCTCCTCTGTATGTTGGTATTAATGGTGGTTCCCTCACAATAACATCCCTTATATTTGTTTGAACACAAGAGTTTAACCTTCTATTCATCTTATTTGTGTAAAGTCAGTTCTATTTAAGGATAAAAAAATGCAAAACCAGAGTACAACATTGACAAACTTACCTTTGCTTTCTTGAGCTTCTGTGAGTCGTTGCCCTTAGTGATGCAAATATGTGCCAAGATTAATATGTTATCTTTATCACAGAGCTGTGCATTTCAGCAAGTGCATTCTTGACATATGCTAATGTAACGCATGTGTAATGAGCTACTGACAGAATTATAGCCAAGTTATAGGGAGTTAATTTTGAAAGGGTTTCTCAGTTCTCTTCCTGGCTCAGTGGAAAAGAAGGTCACAGTGATATCTGCACAGGGTAGGTGTGACCCTATGAAAGCTGCATAAGGTTTTGGTGGGCTTGAGGTTGTTGCCTAAAAAAATAATGAAGCTTTAGTAGAATCAAGGAAGGTGTTCATTTAAGAGCAGGAACCCTACTCTGGGTGTCTAACAGAGGGGTAGATCCAAGGTGGGCACCTGCTGGGTCAGGGCACAGGGGAGCTTCCGAGGATCAGGAAGGGAGATGGTTGAGGCTCAGTAGATTATGGTGACACTTTCAGTATTGATTTCCAGGTCTATTTGTCCATGACTTGTGGGCAGAAAGTCTTCAAGAGACCTCTGTGATGGTAGACCTGCTGTCACTCTCAGCAAATGATGTCATTTCCCATAACCATCGAAGAACTAGTGTAATTGTTTAGTTTTCACCTAAAAGTCTCACCCTGGCAAGTTTCGAGGTAAGATGGAGTCAGCTTGACTCAGCTGGTTCCGCAAGGGCCACCCTGGACTAAACTTATCTTACCACACTTTACAGTTGGGGCCCTGACAAGAAAAGGTGACTTGCTTAAAATCCAGTAACTCATAATTTGGATCATATGATTTGGATTATATGATTCCTGGTCAGTCTGATTCAGAGTCCAGTGCTCTTACCCTCATCTTTTAGCCTACAGGTTCAAGCTGTAACTTCTCCCAAAGAAAAGGGTAAGAGAAAATCATTCACAGAGCCCCTCAGCTATGAGACAATTTCCATGTTCCTTTATGCTCATTATAGCCCTGGGGGAGGGGGAGGGGTGGTGGGAAACATCACTCCCAAATTACAGATGAAAAAACTGAGTCTCAGTGTGATGATACTATTTACCAAAGGTCCCAGGACTGGAGAGGAAAACCTGACTTGTATCTTCAACCCAGCTGATGGTGCTCACTCTGAGCTTAAAGTGTTGTCTACACCACCAATACAAGAGTTAAGTCTCCCTGCTCTCCCACCTATAGAGCTAGCTGTGTAATCTTGGGCCAGAGACTTACCTCTATGGCTCATAGATTTTTTTAAGAACAATCAGCCTACATTCCTCAAAGAACACTGAAGATTTAGATAGGTGCATGTATGTAAGATGAAGACTACAGAGCCTCAGTCATGGTAGTGCTCGCTAACTGTAGGCTAAAAACAAATAAATTCACATAAGCAACTCCTTGCAGTCCTCTGAGAAGGCTGCGTGGGCTGCAGCTAGACCTGGCCTCCCGGCGCCTTCCGCCTTTGCGCTGTTTGGCACCCAGCCCAGGGCTTCGGAGTCCCCATGACTCTCTCCTGTCAACTCAGCAGAACAAGCTGTTTCAAGGGAAGGTGGTTCCCCTTGAGAAAATGTTCTTGCCTGCCCTGGAGGCTCTTACCCTGCACGTCGCAGCAATCAGCCTGGACAGGGCTGAACCGCACCCTATACAACCATTCTTTTCAAAGTCTGCATCCTGCCTAGTCATAAAAGATATGTGTGGTCTGAACAGCTGTGTCTCCTAGTGCAGCTTCCTTTGACTGCGTGATGACTTTTAACCAACTTTGCGTACTCTGTGCCTCAGTTTTGCATGCTTTAATATGGCTGGGAATGTTTTATGAACTCTTTGTAAGAGAGTTTAGAAGAGATCATAGAGACCATGCCTTCTCCCCCCCCCCCTCGCTTCAGTGTCTTCCTCAAATGTCTGCAGTCTGAACTCTGAATACTTCACCCCCTCTGCAGTCGCCCAGGCCAATGTCACGTTATCTTTTTCTTTCAATTGAAGTACATTTGACATACAAAACAATATTAGTTTCAGGTATAAACGCAACAGTTGGTCATTTGTATACATCGTGTAATGACCACAACAAGTCTAGTTATCATCTGTCACCACAGAGTACAAATTTCAAATTTGCACTACGTTATTATTGACGATAGTCACAGCACTGTGCATTATATCCCTGTGACTTATTTATTTTATAACTGGTAATTTGTAGCTCAAAGCACTAATTCAAAAAGCTACATACACCCCTATGTTCATTATAGTGTTATTTGCAATAGCCAAAATATGGAAACAACCTAAGTGTATGTCACTGAATGAATGGGTAAAGAAGATATAATCTATATATAGTCACGCTTAACTTAATGATCAGATTATGTTCTGGGAAATGTGTAGTTAGGCAATTTCATAACTATGTGAACATCACAGAGTGTAATTACACAGACCTAGATTGTATAACCTACTGCACACATAGGCTTTATGGTATAGCCTATTGGTACGACTGTCATGTATTCTGTCCATTATTGGTCAAAACATTGTTGAGCAACACAAAACTGATTATGAAGGACTACTATTTCATCATAAAAAAGATGAAGGCTTGCAATTTTCACAACAATATGAATGGACTTTGAGGTTTATTATACTCAGTGAAGTTAGTCAAACAGAGAGAGACAAATACCATATGATTGTACTTATGTATGGAATCTAAAAAGCACAACTCAGAACAGAGAACAGCTAGTTGGTTGCCAAGGTCACTATTATAAGTCTTCACGACACTTACCCACTAGGCAGTAATAGGCCTCCTTGCTTGCTTATTGCTACTGTGTTCTCTTGATTTTCCTTCTCAATCTCCTTCAAGGGGTCCCTATAAGGGGTCTCACTCTAGTCTTTCAGTGTTGCAGCTTCTCCAAGATTCAGTATGTAGTTGCCTTTCTCCTCACTTCACACTCTATAGGGATCATTTATCACCTGGCTTCAATCTCCCCCAATTCAGGACTCAGTTCTCAATCCCTATAACTCCTCAAACTTTCCCGTGAACTCATCACACCTCTCCAACTTCCCTCTGGACCTCTCTTCCTGGTTGTCAGACTGAATTCAAGCTCAACACACACCGACTGCACTTATATGTCCCTCATCCTCACCATCTAGTCATTAAGCCTGTTCAGGTCTCAGACTGCACCACATTCATCCAGTAAGTGTACTGTGAACAGGTTTTGGGTGCCAAGTCCTGTTTCAGGCGCAGAAAGGACATCAGGAAGAGAACAATGTTCTTGCATTCATTTATGTTTTATCTAACAAGATGTCCAGTGACTTGGGTCTCATGATAGCTCCCTTCTCTTACTAAGTCTTGTCAATCCTGCTTTCATTATATCACTTGAACTGAGCTCTGTCTTTCTAGACCCTTTTTACTGCCATGAGTTAATTTAGGCAACTACCTCTAATGTGATCTACCAGCTTCCACTCTGACCCCTTCTAATCCAACTCACTGTGGTCATAGAAACACAATCTGATTATGCTGCTCCTTTGTGTAAAGCATCCCATTACCTTAAAGATGATGTCCATTTAGATGGCTAGGTGTATCTAATCAGTCAGGGATCTATCAAAGAGAAATAATAGGAGATGAGGAGTATTTACCTGTCTGTCAATCAAATATGTCTACCTGTTGCTCTGCCTGTCTTTATCAAGATATATATATATATATATTTTTTTTTTTTTTTTGAAACTAGGTCTCACTATCTTTTTGCCTGTGGAACTGCAGGCTCGCGTTGCCTGGGGTACCACAGACTCCAGCAATCCCTAGCCTCAGCTTCCCAGGCTGAAATCCCAGGCATGCACCACCATGCCCAGCTGTTTTTTTGCGGGGGGACTAGGTCTCATGCCCAGCTATTTTTTTGGGGACTAGGCCTCACTACGTGCCCCTAGTAGGACTTGAACCGTGATCACTGGCCCCATGCCTGGCCCTATCAAGAGATTTTTTTTAATTAATTGGTTTCCATGTTTGAAGGGTCTGGCTTGGAAAATCACAAATTTTGTAGTGCAGGAGGCTGGGAACTCTTAGGTAGGAGCTGACACTGCAGTCCACAGGTGAATTCCTTCCTTCTTAGAGAAGCCTCACTTTTGCTATTCAGGCCTCTGGATGAAATGGATGAAGCCCACCTAGATTATCAGTCTTTAGTCAATCAATTGTAGCTGTTCACCATATCTACAGAAGACCATCATAGCAACTGCTAGGTGTGTGTTTGTTTGAATACCTGAGCAGAGGAGCCTAGCTAAATTGACATGTAAAATGAGCCATCATAGCCTGATACTGCTGGGCCTGTTCCATGCTTGTCTCCAGCACCTCTCTCCCCACTCCACACTCTCAGCCCAGTCACTCATTACCCTGTTCCAGTTGGCCTCCAGCCACCTGTCCTTGCAAGACATGGAACTGGCCCCACCCTTTCCTAGATAACTCCTATTTGTCTTTAAAACCGGTCAGGTGCCACCTCTTCTGAGAGCCTGCCCTGCCCCAGCCCTGCCCCAGCTCTCTGTGTTAAATGCCCCGCCTCCTGGTTTGCAAAGCCCCACTATTCCCACGGCATGGGAACTACCTGGGCTGCTTCATCTGCCCCATTAGCCTCTGAATGTCTCTGAATGTCTCTAGAACCAGAACTAAGGGACTTCCTGTCATATTACTCTGTAAGCACCCACATTGCACAAGTCCCAGGGAGCAATTATGTATTCATTCCCTTATGTCTGAGTCCTCCCTTGTTAGAAAAGAATATAAGCTCCGTAAAGAGAAATCTTGCCTTTCTTGTTTGGTGTCTAGCATATAGTGGATGTCAACAAATTTTGATTGAGTGAATGATTTAGTATTTGTTTGAATAAACTGAACAGCAAACACTGAAATTCCAGACACTTTTTTGGGGGGGAGCTGGGAATACAACTAATGACACGAAGGATAAGGGTCTGCTCTCATGGAGCTACAGTTCAAGGAGGAACAACACAGCACCAGGATAGCAATGTGAGTGTAATATGACGATGACAAAGTGAAGGGAAGAATGATTGAATGAATGTATGGCTGGCAAAGGTGGATGACTATATCTGACTGCCTCAAGGGGAGGCACCATGTTTGAAAGGGATAGGGAGTGGTGGATTTGGGGTAAGAATTGGCAGATCTGACTTTCTTTTTACTGGTGGCGTGTGCAAGGAAAAATCATCTAAGGATTCTAGGAATTGATTTATTTCCCTCTCAGGGCTGCCATAACATGAGGCAGCAAATTAAAAAGAATTTTAGCAGCTATGGAATGGTACAAATGTTAAGGCCCTTGTTGATACTGTACACATTGCCAGCAGCACTTTAGTTCCACAGGTGAGTTGCTTTGTTTGAGCGAGGCAGAAAGGAATTTTGGAGTGCAACAGCCCTGAATTCAGTTCCATTGCAGCCTTTTAAAGATGAGTCCCATGACCTTGAACATAAATTACTCCACTGCTCTGGGTCTCAGCTTCTTGATCTGTAAAAATGGGAGAAAACTTGTATTCATCTCATACATCTGTTACCAGGTTTCAGGTAGACAATCCATTGTGAGTACTTGGCATTGGGTCAAGTCTATACAGAAAGACTCAGCTAATAGTAGCTATTAATAGTCATCTGTCAATCACTGGGAGCTGTTCATCAATGGAGTCATTCACGGTTCAAGTTCTTATGTCTCACATTTCTGCCAGGAAATTTTCCCAGTTTTTATGCACCAACACCTGCGATTATGCAAAACTTGGTATAAACTATATCAGTGTTCAGATCTAGAACATAAACAAATGGAGAATTTGCTGTCCAATACCCTTCCTCCCAAATTTCCAAAAAAAACTTTCTAGAATGTAGAAAGAAATGTAGTCTTCATTTCTGTGGCAAACAAGTGTTCCCGGTTTTATGATCATATAATTCTGAAACTGTTATGTTTTTTCGTGTAATACATGTTAGAAGTCTCATAAAGGAGTCCTTGTCAAGAGAAAACACAGCTGGTGCCTAATTAGAGAGGTGATTGAGACCCATCGACCACAGCACTCTTAATTAAGCTGCACCCTAAGCTGCGTGAGAGATGGCCGCTGGGGAACAGAGGTGCCTCATATGCTCACACGATGGCAGTGAGTGAGAGGAGCTGAAGATTTTCTTCAGGAGACAAGAGTTGGTCATTTTGACTGACTCTGCAGAGGCTGACATCTGATTTTGACTCACTCCTTTGACTCGATCCTTTCCATGAACAGCCTCAAGCTTTTTAACCTTCATTTAGGTGTCAGCTCCTATCTTATTTGTTATCACCAACCCCTGGGAAGTTTCTAGAAACAGACAGGAAATCAACTTCCAGCAGGCCTCCAGTGATACCCTGTCTGCACTTCTCTCCTAAATGGCCATCCTCAGACACCACTTCTTTCTTATCAGTCTCCCAACACCCGACTCTCGACATTCTTTCCCTGGGCTGCCACCTTCTCTGCCCTTCTTGCTGGGCCTGGCACAGCCTGTGTTGTGCCAAATACACTCCTCTTAAAACCTGGCTGCTCTGTACACTCTGTCCTGGACCTTGGATGAGACCTGCAACCCTTGTTCTCTCTGCAGAGATTATTCTTCCATTTTCCTTATTTCTCAGGGTCAAAAAATAAGAGAGAGCTTCTTCCTTGTCCCCCAGTGCTTTCTAAACCACAATCATCAG